>LPNX010338693.1:217156-230213 GCA_001517045.1 Pseudotsuga menziesii | reverse complement strand
GTGAAACACAACCGTCATATGAATTGTATAAATATATGCATTAGCAAGGGAATAAAATTGAATCGGGAGTTATTTACCTAACAAAAATAAATATGAAAATATTAACTCATAAAAATGATTGATTTATATGCAAGTGACTTGTGTTTTAAACATTCAAATAATTAATAATTTAACGTGATAGGTTCGAAAATGATTATATTTTATTGATTTAAATGCAAGTGAGTTGTGTTTATAAACATTCAAATAATTAATAATTTAACGTGATAGGTTCGAAAATGATTTTATTTTATATTATAAATATTGTTATCATTTTCATTAATATATTTGTTATAAATAATATTTTAATAATATTTTCTATGCATTTCATTTAATGTAGATCCTTTAATTTATTTAAGCATATAACTAAATGAAACTCTTGACTCTCTAAAAGTTATATCTTATAGATGTAAAACTCTTCGATTTTAAGGGAAAGCATAGGAACATAATGTATTTATACAATAATTTGATTCCATAAACATGAATAACAATGAATATATTATTACTTTTAGTTAATATAATAATACTTGATTTCATAACAAAAGGTCATGAATCAAACTAGTCGACATGAAATAAATAGCTATGATAAGTTAACTCTTATGTAGATTATTTTGTAGTAAACTAGAACGAGTAATAAAGGTTTTAAAAAAATATTTCATATTAGATTGAAGTACAAAAAAATGAATGTAAGTCTACACTATTATGACAAAAGGTAAATACATTACATCAAATAGCTTCTGAAAATACATTACAGTTGGAATGACCACATTCCACCTAACTATAGACTATTGTATTAAAGAAAATGGAGCTAATATGGTGGATTAAAAGATGGACACCTTTAAACATATTTATGTCACCATGGACCAGTTTTTTGATAAAAAAAATTAAAAGTCTCCAATTTTTTATAGTAAAGATTAAAGGGGGAAATAAAGTTGAAACATGGTGATTTTGATAATGAAGTATTAAAAATTTTGGGAGGATTTTAAGATGCATATATATATAATAGTAAAACATTGGAGCATATTGTTAATAAGAATGAAGAAAAGTTAAAAGAACAAAAAAAAAAGAATGATAGAGATGGAGAATATTTTTGAACTTTAATTTCATGTTTGCAAAACCCCTCACTTTAGATAATGGACTTATAAACATGTACAAATATTTGGACATTATAATTGAAACTTGCATCAATTGATTGTGGCTTCTTATAACCTTGGACATGAGAGATTTTAAGTTTCTTTACTTCTTTGGGTATAGTGTTTGATAGACTAATTCAATTTTCAAAATAAAATAAAATTGTTATTTATTGATTTTGTTATTAACAATATAAAGAATAACTTATTTTCCAATTAATTAATGAAATCATAAAAAATATTAAAAAAAACAACTCATTTCAAGTGCACATTTTTAGATCTGTGGGATAAGTGGTAAAGGAAAAAATATAGCCGGACAATAACAACTTATTTTTTTTTAGCATGGGTGAAGAAGATTGGCAAGTGCCGTGTAAACGAAGGAATTTTGTAAAGGGGGTCTCAAGTTCAAATCTCACGGACGAGAATAGACCCTGTGTTACCGATTCCCCTAGTAAAAAAAAAGAAATTACTACTACCCTCTAAATAAGATAAAAAATAATATATTAGACTAATTATTAAAGATGAAAAATGAAACCATAGTGATCATAAACCATAATATTAGAGTAGGAAGCTATCATATGCCATTACAATCTCAACAATCGCAGAAACAAAGTAGCCTTTGACAGACTATCCGCGTCTTTGGGTCTTTGGTTAGAAACGAGGTTAAAATGGTGAGCAGTGATCTGGTAAAAACAGAGGAAAGACTCTTATGTCTCCATTTAAAACTCTCCTCGTCACTCCGTGTAGACATATGGCTAGTGCTCGATGCGATGACCTTCACAATGGCTGAAAGACTTCAACACTTTGCCGTGAACAACAAACAAGCCAAACTCGAAAACCTTTCATGCAACAATGTCTACATAGGAGAAATGGGACGTTCTTTGCAAACTCGTCTCAAACAGCACTCAGCCGACATAGTCCATAATCGCATAAAAAATTCAGCCCTAAACTAACATTCGCACAACACCTCCCACCAAATTTGCATGGAGAAAGCCTCGCTAATAGCCAAAGAAGAACATTATTACAAAAGAAGAGTAAGAGAAGGAGAAAGCCTAGCTAATAGCCAGAGAAGAACATTATTACAAAAGAAGAGTAAGAGAAGCCCTCGAGATTAAAAAGAGGGATAAAACCCTAAATAAAGATGATGGGTTTAAACTTAACGAATTGTGGAGACCCACGATTAACCAGATAAAAAGGATTTACAGATTAAAAAATTATAACCTCAGAAAAGAGCCTTAAAAATGGGGTGACTAATCTGTATTTATGACAGAAAGAGATCTTTAAATTCATCATCCCAATCTTCTGGATTGAGAGATCGCGCCGAGGATGGACTCAACTATATGAAGTCTGAAACGTTGGCTTAATAAAACATCCATGCATGTTTTCTTCATCTCATATTGATCACCTGTGATGAACTCTCTCATATCTACAATATATATTTAAAATGTAAATAATGTTAAATTTTAATAGAATTTTGGGATTTTTTTTCATGATTAAACTATTTTCATCTTAAATTATTCCGTTTTAAATTTTAAATTGTTTAAATTTTTATTTTATTTTTATGATTATATTTTATTTAATGACAATGAATTCAACCTTAAATTATTCACCCAAATTGGACATAATAAGAATGTTTTAATTTAAACATCACCTTAAAACCTGACACCCTAAGCAAATACATATGTTGGAACCAAAAGTTTAAGGTGAATCTCATAGATAGCTTTGATAGCTTCAGGAAGATGAAAGTGGTTGTTGATCACTCATTGTGTGTCATGAGTATCTTAGAAGTCGAAGAGCATGAAATAGTACCCAGCTAATATTTTTAACATCTCAATTGTTATTTATCCCATACCTAGCTAACATTTTTAACATATGGATTGTTATTTATCCCATATCCTATTTTTAAGATTTATTTAATCCATATTAGTCCTAGATGATTCCCATATCCTCTAAGGTAGTATCTCAAAACCAATTTTGCCACTTCGATGTGGAAAGAATCACACCATAATTTGGAAAGAATCACACCATAATTTGGAGAGAGATTCGGCAATTATATGAATTTGTGGCTACGAAATCCTTCTTTACAAAGGCAACGGAATATTCCAAGGGAGAACCAGGCTTTAAGTTAGAGATCAGAATACAAGGGCTTGGATCCTCTTTGATTGATAAGGTAGGAGCATTAAGCATAAAAAACACATTTATTGTGAATGACCAAGAAAGCATAAGAAATACATGCTGTATAAATGACGAAGAAAAGCAACAATCACTGTAGCTGATCAGAGCTTTCACTTTATCTTCCTCGTACATAGAAAGATTAAAATAAAAACATGTGTAATGGTGATATGTTACACAATCTATGAAATGATATTCTGGGAGCTTTGATTTCATCCAGTATACAAATTTAGAATAAAATCATTTGTAATGGTGAAATGATACTCGTAATATAATTTATAGTGGTAAAACCTACACACTAACAAAGATGATAAAGTAAAATATAACAAAGATGATAGAGTAAAATATAGTCATATTTTTGTGAAAAGAACAATTAACCACAAAGTTCTAAACCCTAAAAAGGGTTTTGGAAAATCCTTTTCATAATATACTACCTTATCTTGTTGATACGAAGACAAAGGTGCCACCCCGTATAATATTTTTTAGGTCATGAAAAAGGTCAGCATCGTATTCGTAGTCATTGAAGCATCCTCTCGAGTCTGAAGTTTCTCATACTTTTTTCCGGAGTCACTCAAGAATACGTGCTTCGTACATGTTGTTTAAAAGGTTTTACTTGAAATTTCTATAAAATTTTGGGAAGATCGAAAGAAAAACAAAGAGTAGCGGCAATGCTGTATATTCTCTGTTCTTATGATTGTAACACTTAGAGCAAGTTTAAGTTTTATTTTTTTGGATTGTAATATTTTTTTCAACAAAAGAATGTTTGTTCTTAAGATTCTAAAAGAGTAAGTTTAAGTTTTATTTTTTTGGACTGCAATATTTTTTGTAACTAAAAAAACATTTATTCAAAACATGAATAACTCTACAGAATAAGTGCGGAAACAGAAAGAGGTATGCCTACAAAAGCATAGCCTCCATATGCAACATGGTAAAAAATTGGAGCTTCTTCACCACCAAGAACATATAATGACAAACATAACAAAAATGACTGAGCCAACCAACAAATAAAAGACCTTTTAGAAATGAATGCTCAATGGCTCCATTGAAAAAGCATATTCAATAATCAATACCTTCTAAAATCTTTGCTTTCTCAAAAATCCAGAATTTTTTCAAAACAACAAAAGTCCAGAATTTTTTCAAAACACTACGTAATTTTAATTTTAAAAATATTATATAAACATGTTTTGTAAAAACTGAGTATTCAAAAGCTAAGATGTCAACATATCCACTTTCAAAAATAAATAATATTGCCAAGTTATAATATTTATGTAATTTTAATTTTAAAAATATTATATAAATATGTTTTGTAAATATGGTAATATATATTTCAAACATGCACGCACGCAGCTAACGGCTGCTGCCAATATATCAAGGTGCACTGACAAGAAAAGGGTGCTGGCATACGCTACACTGAACTGTTTCTGTCCCAGAGCTTGGCACTTGAACCTGTAAGTGAACTGTGCAAGTAGGACAAGCAACTTCTCGCATCGGTTAACCCGTTCCATCAGAAATAGAAATAGACTGACCAGACCAGAGTGGAGATGAGCCACTACCAGAATCTGCAGGGTTTCCCTTGCGATTTCTCCCCATTTCTTCCATGAGCCTTTTCGCAAGATCATCATGACTCCTTTGTGCCGTGGCCTTGCTGCTTGTCTCCTTCGGACTAGTCAACAACCTTTGTGTAACTTCTGCCAAGCATATGTCACAGACTCGAACTGGTTGAGCATCCTTGTCAGCGGTAAGTGCAGCCCTTCCTTGTGTACACTTGTCACAAAAAATATCACCACAGTTTCTACAATGATGCCTTCGGCAAAATACCCCAAAATCTGCCCCACATCCTTTACAACTTGCCACGGCTTCGTCGGGCACCCAATGCTGTTTTTCTTCTGCAGGTCTTTTCAATGTCACCCAGTCTGCAAGTGATATTCTCCTTTTCTCTGTGAGCTGGTCAGATGATTTGTTTGTGTCACTATTTTTGTCATCAACCATTTCTCGAAGCTGAAAGCAAGCAGCTGCCACTGTGTCGAGAATTTTACTTGTTGTATAGCGGTTTGATTGTAACCATATCCGCCTTGGCTCAAGGTCGACCGAACTTTTTGCCCAGAAAGTATACACTGTAGGATCAGTCACCTCCCATTTTGTAATCGTGTCAAGTGGATAGATTCTTAATGTTCTATTTGTGCTTGGATCCAACATCCGAAGTCCATCCAGACCAATCTGGCAAAGCACATCCAAAGCAGTCTGAGAACCCAAATCTGGAACTATCTTCACCTTGAATTTGTGCACACCGTTTCCTCCATCCTGCGTTTCAGCTTTTGGAACATCCTCCGTAATCTTTGTTAAATTCCCATAATCATCAAAGGCTGCCAGGGGTTTCGAACCCGCAGCTGTACTTGTGCCACGGGCACCATATGGCTCACCTCGTCCGCCATCGTAGGCATAAACTTCACAACCAAAACCACCATCGTCAACATCAAAACTGCTCCTGTCGTAACCTGGATCTTTTCCAACGGGGGTTTCGTAGTATTTCTGATCGAACGCAGAAGGGTACTGAAAGGAATCGCGATTTTCATACCCTCTATGGTCGGTATAAGCGACCCCCTGGTCATATGCAGGGGCAGTGGGGTTACTACTGTAGAGATAGTTAGCAATAGCATTAGGAGATATTACGGGCGATTGGGGTGCGAATTGCGAAGCAATTGGGGGTGGGTGTTGAGAACATGGGTTTGGATAACTGGCTGGGATAGTCTGGGGCGGATTGTAGCTATAATTAGACAGATCGGAACCATGGGTAGGGGCTACAGCCGGTGGATAATAAGCAGGGGCTGCTGCTTCTCCATAGGGAGGGGCTGAAGCCCAATTATATGATGGGTTGTTATGGTTGGGTTGTTCTGTGGGATAATAGCTGTTCGCTGGATAACGCATCCTTCCAAATTCACACTGATTCGATTAAAATTAAAATTCAATTCAATGATTAACCTACCGAGCAATTGGAGACAGGATTTGATCGCAGAGCTCAATTCAATGATTAACCTACCAAGCAATTGGAGTCAGGATTTGATCGCAGAGCTCGAAACCAGAGAAATAGATAGATTCTGCCGTCTCTGTTAAGTTAAAAACAATTCAAACTTCGATCCTACGACAATTTTATTGAATTTCGTGCTCAGAGAGATCAGTTTCACGATATCGAACTTATTTTTATTGTGAGAACAATCGATCGATGGATGGATGTATTTTCCGGGAAATCCATTGATATAATCATTTAGAGATTGACCTATTTGCACTACCATTTGCACCGATCGGATGTGATCGTTCAGAAGAGCCAAGTCGTTCCATCGGTGTAAATGGTCAGTTAAGTAGTTTACTCTAAATGGTCGGTTAAGTAGTTTACCCCATCATTTAGTAATTGTTATATTTTTTATTATTATTAAAAAGATGTTGGTTGTTCGGTTAAGTAGTTTACTCCATCATTTAGTAATTGTTATATTTTTTTTTATTATTAAAAAGGTGTTGGTTGTTTTTTACCAATGTTTGGGGCGTGCATTGGCTTTTGGAGTGGGCAATCATTCTCATTGGCTTTTCGACCAATGTTTCCCTTGGAACAAAGATCTTGGTCTTTATAAGCCACTGGTCTCAACAGAGCACTTTTTGACTTCTTTTTTCTGCTGTTTTTTACCACTGGTCACGAATCTTCACTGGATGTACAAAACTTTCAAAAACATTGCTAAATCTTATAGAGTGTGAGTATGAGGGTTATCCGGTTAATTGATTTTATTTCTGAGGTTAAAATTGCTCAACAAACAACATAAATTACAGATTTTATGGATTAAATTCACCCAATTTCCACAAAAAATCTAGGTGAAAAGTCAAAAAGTGCCCTCGCTAGACAGCTCCCTTTATCAGTGGGAAATACAAAGCAATCACCGGATTCACTCTGCCATAAATCAGGTGGATAGTGATGATTGTAGCCTCGTATCATAAATTCCACTGCTGTTGGGTTGGACCCAGAGGAATATTCAGCCACCCCAAAAATCTTGGTGTTTATTGAAGCAAGTCTCAGTACCCATCTTAAAAATTCCTTGCTCCTTGTTAAGGAATTCGGTGGTGTTGGTTTAGTTTGAGTGGTGCTCACTCTTGCCTTGAACATAATGACAATGCATTTACTCTTTGAACAATTAGGCTACAAATTTTGTTAATACAAATGCTAATTGTTGTTGTTAAAAAAAACTATTTATTAAGGGGCTTAGGATAGGACCCTAACACGCCCTCCCCCTTAAAAAATAGAACTGTCCTTAAGACTCTTTAAGGCTAGAGATCATTTGGAAATTGTTGAAGTATATGTGATGGTTCCCATGTATCTTTTTCAAGATGGGTATATTTCCATTGGATCAAGGCCTCTCGGATGATGTGATGACAGAGACAACATTCCCTTTTGATGAGGATGTACTTAGGCTCTAACCAAATGGAATCTTCTTCATCCAATTATGGAAGGCTAGTTTGAATATGATATTGATGGCCAATTACTCTCTTTCAGCAAGAAACATGAAAGATGGAATGAACCTTGGAGTGGCTAGGTAACTCTAGTTTGTAAGCCACAAGGCCCACACATTTCATGATATTATAGGGTTCATAAAACTTGGGGGGGGGGGGATTTTTGGGGGAAATGGGCCTTAAGAGAGGTCTACTGATCCAGATGGATATCGGTGTCCACCCACCTATTCCACTAGCTCAAAACAATTATCCATTGTGGCAATTTTATAGTATTTTTTCTACGGTTTTTCGGGTCCCAAACTTTCAGGGCCGTTTTGAGGCCCTAAATGACGTTTTTTGGTTATTCGAGGGTTCTCATGATTGCCAATGACATGCATTTTTTCTTTGTCAATCTATGTAAAGACCGAATGGACCTTTCCAATGGGGTGTTGAGCACCCAAATCGGATCGTATGCAAAATTTATGACCTTGAGAAGTTGACTGTTCAACTAACCACCTTGGGGCCACAAACTTTATGGTGGTTCATCTTCTAGGGTTATGGTTGGACCTTTAGGGTTCTCACCCTCATGCTTATTATAAATGGGCCCTTTTGGCCAGATTTTTTATTCATCTTGGCACAAATAAGCGTAGCATGCACATCTCTTCTCAGAGATAGATACCACCATTCTAGCTAGTTTATTGTACAATTTGTTCTATTTTCGCCATTTAATAGAATAGGCGTTTATTGTATCTCTGTGTTCCTTGCAATATGTATGTGTTTATGATTTAATATATGTTATTTCATTTTGGTGTCACATAAATCTGGATCAGTGGCATCATATCTATCTTTTTTTTTATTGTCTTTGAGTGCATATCTCCAACAAGGTCAGGGTATAAAGAGTTGGTTCTCGAACTAGTTTCACTTGGTGAAGATCACTCTCACCACCCCAAAAGACCTCCCATGTTGGAAGAAAAAAGAGACGATGTATCAGGAGATCCTATCAAATCATTGCTCGAGGAATCCCTCACGTGACAAAGGAATGAGATGATGGATAATTTTGCTCGGATCCTTCAACAAATGCCGACAGCAGTAGATGCACCTTCAACGAGCAGTCGTTTTGGAGATACAACTCCCTTCAAGGTACAATTTAACTTTGATATTCCTTTATTTGAAGGCCATATCGATGCCGATGCCCAAGATAAATGGTTGAATGTTCTAGAAGGGTAATTTTCTGTCTACAATATTTTCAAAACAAAAAAGATCACCTTTACACTCCTCGAGGCCGTCCCCCATGTCAAAAATTGGTGGGATACTTATTGTGAGGAAAACTCATCGGATGAGTTGGAATGTTTGAGGCCAATCCCTCTTGGACCTCTTTCATAGATGTCGTTAAGGAACATTATTACTCCGTGGGAAACTATGACGACCAGTACACAAAATGGACCATTATGTATTAAGAGAGGGACGAGAGAGTGTCATAGTACACCAACAATTTTCATACCTTGCGTACAAAGCTAGGTATCAAGGACGGTGAGCGAAGCTTGGTACTGAAATATCGTAGTGTCCTACATCAATACATAGGACCATAGATGGACTTCCTAATGATTTCCATTGATTATGATTAAATAAATCATTTGATAGTCCAATTGATTTACATGTTTGGTAACATATACATACATATATATTTTATTAGTGGTTGAACCTAAAGGAGATGTGATTAACGTACTTAATATTATTTATTCAACCGACACGATACAATTATTAGACTTCAAATTACAAACTAAGACATTATTGTCGAATTGGATTCGTTAGGTAAACAATTAAGATAGATATTATCCAAAATTCTCAAAATTCACCCAAACTATAATGTTTTATTCTAAGACACTTAATACAAACAATGAGTGGAAAAAGCATTAATTAAATCAATCAAGAGATCTTACCTAGAAAAAAATAAATGTTTTCAATCAAACCAATAAGACCAACTTCAATATTCTTGAGCAACATGAGATAAAGAAAATGTAAGAACTATATTTAATTATTATTTTATTTTTGATTAATGGGATATAATTAATGATTTTGGGTCCCGATAAATGAGTTAGAGGGAACTCGAGTAAGAATGAAGGAAGGAGGAGGGAAAATGGGTATTAAGGCAAGGTATGACAAAAGAGAGGGGGTCTGGTTCTCTTTTGGGGGAAAGAATATGACTTAGGATTTTGGATGAGGAGAAGGGAGGAAAACCAAGGAGGGGGTTAACTCGGGGATTTGAGGTGGAAAACTCAAAAGACAGGAAAATGGATCTGGAAGTAAGAGAGGCTTCTATTCGTATTATCTGAGTGTGGGATCGGGGGTTAGGAAACCAAGTGGTTTCCTAAGGCCAGTGCGATAAGCTAGTCGGCAGGGTTGTTTGTTGGTTTAGTTAATAAGTTTGGTGATAACAAGCTACAAGAGAAGGACACGAGAACTACAAAAAATCTATACAAACTACGAAATCCTGGTATTCTTCAAGCATTAACTTAGATTTTCTTTTAAATTTCATATGAAATAGAAATATGTTATTTTTTTCTAAATTTTGTTTTATTCTATTAGTATGGTGCACAATTATTTTTCAAAATTTATTCTATTAGTATGTTGCACAAATTATTTTTCATTAAAATACAATAGAAATAAGCACACAAAGAATGTTGTACACATTCCATTATATTATAATAGAGGCTTTAATTGAGACTCATTACATCAAAAGTAGAAATGATAAATTTAGTGAATTCTCTTGGTGGATGACCATTACATCATTCTTCTAGTTCCACACTATAGAGTTTTCCGCCTCTGACAGTCTAATTCGTTTGAATCCCATTATGTAATTTTCCCACTCACTTATCTATTGACCTTGTAACTCAAGATCTTGATAAGTGAGCGAGTACGGAGGGCCCAAATCCATATCAACGTATTTACAAATGTGAGTTATATTTTCAAACCCCTTTTTTGCTAAGAAATTTATAAGTAAGCTAGATAACTTATAAGTTTCTTCCCCACTTACAAAAGTGTCAATGCCATTTCTGATTACATCGCCCCTTCCTAATTTCCATAATATCCACATCCCAATCCAAGGATAATGTTTAATGAAGCTTCTCCAACTAATTGAACTTTCAAATTTCATGTCATCTCTCATCCATTCTTCAATATAAGCCTTTTTTATATATTTAGTTTTCAATATTTCACTCCAAAGTCCCTTTCCAAAACTACCTTGCCATAAACTCTTTAGTTTTCAATATTTCACCCAAAGTCCTTTTCCAAAAATACCTTGCCATAAACTCTTTGGTTTTGTATCATTAATAATGACATTGTTAAGGTTCATAGCTCCCTCCAAATAAATCAAAGAAAAGTTTACTCATAGAACCACTACAATATTTGTATACATGCTTCGGGCAGGTATATTGCAATCAATTCTTAGTCGACTTGAGTTGACATCCAATTAATCTGTGTTGCTAAAAAAATTGCGCATAGTTTTCTAAAGTTTCATAGAAATTATTATATTAAACTAAATAATTAAAAAAATAAAAATAAATAATTTTTATTTGTTTAAAATATAAATTTGTGTTTTCTATTGTTTTCTATTGGATCACACCTTTGACATGACAATTTTTACCTAGGTTTAATTTCATTGATTAGAAATAAAAAATTATTTAAAAAATAAAAATAAAAACATATATGTATTTTCCATTTGTCTTGTTGTTTCGTTGACTATGCTGCTAGTGTTTCTAATATTTCCACCTAGTCTTTGTTGCGAGTCTTTCAAAAAATTGCCACCTAGTTAGACAAGTCTAAGGAAGAAATGATTGCTCTGTTGATAGTCTATTTAACATTGCCACCTTGTCATGCATGCCAAGTTGAGGAGGAATTAGTAAATCATTATGCTTATTGAGAAGACTAATATCTCACACTTTGTATTTTTCTTGTTGGGCTTGAGAGATGAACCGTGAAAATGTTATGTTGCATCCACATAACGAAGAATTGGAATTTGCTGAGGAAAAAACCATTGAGCAACAACGAACTCATAGTAGAATATGACCTCTACAAATTCGATAACATAGAATTGTCATCTTCTAAGGCAAGAATCCTCGACATGATCATTACTGCCCAGCTAAGGCAAAAACCATCTACTTGCATTGTCTAACAACAAAATTGCTGCAGAATCCAACCCCGACAAAGTGGAACCATCTATAGTATTCTCCAACCTATTCAACATTGCTCTAGGAGAAGGAAACAAACAAAATCCCGCTGATCTATTCAAACCGATTCGAAATTCAGTCTGGCCTAATATCAAGGCCGATGACATGCATGAATACAATAGGGGTATAACATGAGAGAAGATCTAGCACCTTGTCATAAAAGTTGAATTTGATGTTGAAGGATATGCGGTTACTCCAGTTATTAGGTTGTTATTAGTTAGCAAATTCAATTACTCTTCCAAATCACTATAGCTAGATCTTGTTTGTTTAATTTTTTTTTATCATTCTATTTTTAGTTTAAAGCTTTTACGCAACTTTAGTGAAAGGCATCTTGTATAGCAGTTTCCTTTGTTTATATACTTGATGTTGAATTAACCTCCAATGTTTTTGTTTCTACAATATCGAGTTAACCTAGGAAACTTGTGATCTGAGTATAGACATTAAGTACATTGACTGAAAGACACACATAAAACTAGCACTTAGTGCATAAGATAGTTTTTAAGCTATTCTAGTACTTATCAATTAGAGATGCACTAATACAATTTGTATTTCTTTAATCTATAGTGTTATTACTTTTTATGTAAGGAAGGATCAATTATTTTCTATAAGAAGTCTATCCTTTTTATCCTTTGTATAATTCCTCATCTCATAAGGTATTACTAATAAACAACACCATAGTACCTTTAATCATGATATCAATTCAATATCTAAGCTAACATGCTAGCTATGCATCTTTCTATAGTTGCAAGTATATATATATATATATATATAATTGATTTTAATTGTTAAATCTTCTCAACTTGCTACAAGGTATTTTATTATGCAATTATCCTTGAATAGTTCCTTGCATTATGTTTTTCTTATATCATTGCAAAGATTATAAATTATACTATAACGCTAGCATATTTACTATCTACCTTCGTTTTTGTTAAGGATACAACAATGCATACAAACTATGATGAAATATAAGAAAGATTATAATAAAGTTATAACTTAGTTTTTAATATAAAAAACATGTTGCTT
>LPNX010338693.1:136114-213264 GCA_001517045.1 Pseudotsuga menziesii | reverse complement strand
CATGGAATATACACTTAAACCTTATCATTGCATTGTACTAAACCTTACTATAGCATAACATTGTAATGTTATATGGTGATAAGATTAGGGTGGTGATATAACATATAGTTTGGAGTTTATATGATGGGGTTTAATGATTGTATGGAAAAGGAGACCATTACCAAATCGACATTTCCAAACTATAGCATTGTGGGTTTTGGATTTGGTGGTGGAAACCAGCTGGTGCCATTAATTCATCTTGTTTTTCGTGGCATCCTTCCCTTAGGCTTGGATTACGATGGTTTTGGCATTTCGTTTGTCATTTGGGGTTTTTCCTTGGCTCTGCACAAAGGTTAATGGAGGCGACCTCCATGGCCACGGAGGTAAGGATCGTTTAGCTTCAAATTAATTCGATGGTTTGTAATTGATGTATTTAAACGTTGTCATACTTCTCACCTAGTTTGTGGATGGTTGCAGGTGCTAGGGTCTGTGGAGAGTATCGTGGTTCAAAGCTCATCGCCAGTTCCTGTGTGATACCAATGGTATAAGGTAATCTTGCCAACAAGCTAATGCTTTTTATCTCTCGGCCTAACTATATGATGTCTTCGTTGTTTGGTTTTGGGGTTTCATTGTATTGATTTGCATTCGCCTTCGAGATTGTAAAGAAACAAAATTGGGTTTTAAAAGTATTAAGTCTCTTAATCCATGGAGCGAATCTTAAGCCATTCGAATCTGTGCATGTGTTTATGTTTTGGGTTTGTAAATCGTAGATGGATTTGGGCTTTTGAGCCATGGCCTGCACCATTTCTTGCAATGGCGCCATAGCCCATTGGCATGCCTATGTGGACTTCCTTTTGGATTTTAAGGGTGACTGTGTGGATAGACTATGATGATGGAAATACTGTGCAATGTAAAAACCCTGGATTTTAATGAAATGGCTGTGGGTTTTATGCTTACTAGGTGTGTGGAAAATGTATGCTGCATTAATGGTTTATTACCAAGGTTTTATAATGGCATATGCCTTTGTTGGTCGGTGTGTTGAGTATTTTAAATTGCTTGAACAGATTAACAGCTTGGGGTAAGGCCACGCTGTAAATGGCTTTATCCTTTCCCATCGTGTTTGCGATAGCTTCACTGTGGCATTACTGTTAATATTTCATTTAATAGTTTAAGAGGTGAATCACTAATAGAGTAGTTTTGTTATTATTTAAACCACACTGTGGATTTTTAGTTTGGCATTGCCATGGCTTGGCTGAATGCTGTGCGTAGCATTTGTTGGTTATTTATTGTTATGATTTCGTGGGTTTTGTTTATATTGTGGATTTTGTAGAAGCCAGGGGTTGTAAGCCCACGATGGCCTTCGTTGCTATGATTAGACTGTAAATGGACTCCGTGTATTAAAATGTTGGCTAAGGCCGTGTTGTAGGATAATCGCATCTCTTATTATCAGCATGGTGGTGATTTATAATTTGTTTCCCACATACATGTTATGTATAGTGTGGCCATTGAATTGAAAAGCAGACGAAACTCGTTAGAGTTCGACTCTGTTCGGGTGTTAATGTAATGTATTGTGTTAGCACTGGAAATTCACTAAAGTTTGTGAAGGCTCGTTCCCACGTAACAACAAAACCACTTTAGGAAAGGGAGATGGATTCTCCAATTCCAGAGAGGGATTTGTCACAAATGTAAAATACAACTAGTTATATGGTCACAAAATGGAAATCAAATTTATAGATGGTTGGTAGACAAAACAAAGATACATTGGGCGATGGAGTCAAGATATCAAGGATACAGGGTGATTTGCACAAGAAAATGATCACGGGAGAGAGATCGTGCCTTGATTATGGTCGTTATATTTGGGGTGTGGTGATATGACAGAAATATGACATTCCACTAGCGCAGAGCACCACAGGGATGAATTATGCACCGGATTTGGGAGAAAAATTTGGTGAATACCGGAGACAATGGTAGGAGCATATGATTATGAATTCCCAACCATTATAAGGATGAGTCTACGATATGAAGAACAACACAATGTAAAAGATAACAAGGAGAACATGCACATGAAAGGAAAGATAGTTATAGACTACAATTGAGAGACACACAAGAATTCCTGTAAATGCATATATCCAACATATAGCTCTAAAACTTGTATTAATTCAAAAGAAAGTACAACAATATCATAAGTTCAAAAAAAACCAACCCCTTCTTCTTCTACGAGGAGGTATATTTATAATGTCTCTGACCTCCTAGATTGACATTCGAACCAAAATTTGTTACAACTGAAGAACAACTCCTAACAAACTTGAATGTGGCATATACACCATGATTTACATAAGACGTAAATAATTACAGACTATTTGAAAAATAGGCTAAAATCCTTTTCCCATGTATCTCAATTGATGACAGCTATACAAAAGTTGAGAGATATGACTGCTAATAGGTATGCCTCTGAGGAAAAAACATTCGTGCTGCATTCTTGGCTAGCTTTAAGGTTGCGTACTAATCTTTTTTTATCCATACAATTGAATTAACTTCCATAGGTTAGGACCAGGAAAAACGACGACAACCATGTCATGTGCTAATACTTTGAGCTCTGTATTCTTTGTGTATGAGAAATTTGGCATTGTAGCATAAGTGGCCTTAAAATAAGCTAATAACTCAAATGACCCAACCATTTTTTTGAACACAATGGGGCCCAACATGACATGCTGCATACCCCCAAACTTGTTGTGGTCAGCCCCATGAAGGATTAACCTCTCCAGATACTCTTCTTGAGTCAACAAGGGTCCCTTTTCTTCCCAAAAGAAAGGAATCCCACTGTTTACCAATGGTTTAAATAACTTGATCACCTCTTCGATTTTGTGATATATAATATCGATCTTGTCCTATAGCATGTCTAGCATCCTATATTTTCTCACCACCTTTCTTGCTCTGGAAATGAGAGCAACTTGGTTTGGGATATCATACCTACTGGCCTATTCTTCTGATAAGTTGCTTAGAAAATGGATATCATTCTGAGCTGTCACCCACAGGTCTCTTGTGCAATTATCCCTTAACTTTTGTAACATTCTTCTTGGCTACTTCCAAGGCATCTTCTTGATTGGAGATGAAATTTAGATAAGGTCTGAACTTGTCGGCTTCTGATACAATTTTATTCTACACCATATGCCAGCATCCCTGCAGGGCCATTTGTCCAATCGCTTGCTTCCTTAACTTGGCATTTTGTTCTAGCAATTCCTGACATCTTTCTGTTAACTTATTCTTTTCTTCTTCTTTCTTCGAGGCCATATCTTCCAAACTCTTATTCTGTTGCTTTAACCCTATAAGATCCAAAACCCTTAGCTTTACCTGTGACATAGCATTAGACAACAAGGTGGTGTCTGAGTCCATACTGGGAAAAGTGGTTGGAATCTCCACTACTTCTCCTTTGTCTTGTACCTCCTTTTCCTTAGCTTATAGCTTAACCTTTAAATCCTCTTCACTTTCCCTTAGAAACTTAGCTTCTTTCTCCCATTGTTTCTCTTTCTCCTCGAGTTTCAAAATTTTGTCCTTCCAATCAGTCAGCTCAGTATTCAAATCCTATTTTTCCTTCTCAAATTCAAACAACTCAGTTGTTTGCATGAGTTGGGTAGAAGGGATTTTCAACTTCTTCTTGAGCACCTGAATTTCTCTTTCTTTCTCTTCTAGCAACTTCTGAGCTAATGCTCCTTTATCTGCCTATCCATCCACCTTAATTGATTCATCTTGCAACTTTTGAAATTGGACCTTAGAGCCTTGTTTTCAACTCTTACTTTCCTCAATAGATCTTGAGTCTTAGTTTTACTAGACTCCATCTTAGCCATATGTAAAGTGGCCTTAGCAATCAAGTATTCAGTATATCCCTGGGTTCTCTGTTGAGGTTTATGATATCAGGAGTGGGAACTAGCCCCAGGTTCACCCTAACCTATGAAACTTTATTTCCCATTGACATGGCCAGGCGCAGGGTATCTGTAGTATGATCCCTCACATCCTTCAATGTTACGCTAGGCCTAGGTAATTGCCTTATTTCATCATATAACCTCACTGTCTCATTGAAGGTTTTATTGACTATCTTTCTGTATGTGTTTAGTAAATCTTCTTAGAAGCATAGTTGCTCAGGGTTTTCCCATCAAATACATACTCTTTCAATTCTAACCTAGCTTTTATGGGTTCTTCTTGTTTCTGCTTGCCCTTTCCGCTTCTCATCCCCATCTGGCCTCTCATACCCCTTGTCCTTAACTACACTATCTGTTGTTCTAGTTCCATTTTATGCTTTTTGGGTGTGCTGGATGTGTCTATATCATCAGTATCCATAGGTTCTGCATTTCCGCTCTTCTTAATATTCTCTAAAAAACTCATCAAAGACGACACATCTCTAGCCATAGTGATTCATAGGGTAAGAATTTTCCCTAGGTAGGTATTAGGTAGAGTTATGCTCCATGCTGATATCCTTTGTGGTGTGATTAGGATAATCATCCCAATTTGCATCTTCCTTGAGTCCAACTATCTCTGTGTGTTTAAAAGGCTTATTCTTATTATCCTGTCTCCTTTTGGAGATCACCTAGTGTGGGTCGTAGTTTATGGCTTGTCCAAAAGGGAATCCCATGCTCCTGATTAGATCTTCAACCATTGGTAGGGAAGCTCTACTTTTGATTGTGTATGGCCCCACCTTCCATGGAAAATTTATCCCTGAACTTTTCCTAAAACTAAGAATGCATTCTTCTTCAACAGTGAGCCTCCGCCTGAGCAACTCTAATGAAAAATTCCTGACTGTCAAGAAGGAGGGAAGGATATACGGTTGATGTACAAAACTGTACAGTATTATAATTGTTGCAAATTCAGTTAGAAACCAATATCCCATCCTTTTATTGGGAGATAGCTGCAACATTTTCTTCATCTCAAGAAACACCCTCGGTAATCTTTCTTGGAAGAAGAGGCTGTATATTTCTGCCATCAAGAGGTTCAAGAATTCACAATAATTCTTGGTCATGTCATCATTGATTACTAACCCTGGTGCCTGTGAATTATCTCCATTGTAAGATAAGAACACTTTCAATAAGAAGGACTGAAATCTGAACACTATGGTGCTGTGGAAATCAGCTAACTAGGAACGAATGTTCTCAGCTAGAAACTCATTGAAATTTAGATGATAGTACTGAAACGACTGTCTGGGGAGTTCAGGTTCGATTGGATGGGTATCTAAGACAAACAATAGACTCAACAATGGCTCCATGAGGTAGCCATTAGTATCTAAACCTAGGAACCGAATGGCTAAGCTTAGGCACCACTAGGTTTCTTCAATAAATAGACTCAGGTCGATGGGGTAAGACAGAGTGATAAATTTAGCGTTAGGTTTTGAACAAGACTTTAGGAAGACTTCCCTACTTTCGACTGTGGATTCTAGAAAAAACTGTACAATATTTTCTTCCTCGTATGCTTGGGACATATGGAAAAATTCGTCTGGAACATGGAGGGATTTACGAATGTCAAGAGCTTGAACATGGAAAAGGACTTTGGACTTGGACCTATTCATGATGACTCCTTCAGTGGCGGAAAAATTTCCTGCACACCAACCAACAAACTAGGGGCAATGGGGGGTTTGGATAACAGAGAAAATATGGAAAAATGACTTAAAAACACCATAGGTATCTCTACCTTGGTCCTTAAGAACTTCCAATTTACCTCTAGCCACTTCCATTGCTTCACCCAACAGAATAGTATCAAAGATTTATTCGTCTTCATCTATGAAGCTTTCTTCTTCATTTCGACCGCTAGCCCCTAATTCTTCATTATCTCCTACCTCTACTATCTCTATCTCTTCAGGTCTATCCATTTTCAAAAGTACTGAGGAAGTATCAAGGATCCTACCTTGTCACGTAGCACCGTTCTTCGATCTGTCCGCATTGGAATTGTGCACACAGTTTGGGCGTTCGTCAATATCGAAGCTTTGGAAAAGACAAAAACTTGTTTAACTCCACGTATACACCTTTATAGTTTTCTATATTGTGTAACTCCCGTGTGCCTCCATTTAACCTTTGTCGTAGATCTTTTCCTTGCAATCTAAGTCTTTGATCTGTAGGACTTCTCTGATGATGCTTCAACATTACCTATGTGTGTAGCCCGATTTAGGGGAATCCACATAGGTAGTTGATCTACGGTCTATCCTCATCGATTCCTTTCACTCCCGAGAGATTTAACATTCCTCCGAACCCTTTTCCTTCAATCGAGTTAGAAACTCCTGATCGTAGAAAGTCTCCTATCCATTGATCGAAATTGATCTTTCTTTGCAACCGTCAATCTTTGAGGGCCTTATAAATTTTCACACACTGAAATCCTGACTCCATCTCTGCTAGTTCGTATCGTGTAACTTACCCTAACCGTTTATCTATCTCCGTCCTTATCTCCACCGTCCAATCGCTTCTCCATTTAACACATTTCGTAATTGAAAAAAATTACTTAGGTCAAGCACATTCATCACGCAGAAAGTATTAGTGCCCTTGATCTATTGTTGGATCAATCTCAAATCTCCAACACTACCTACATTTAACATTTTCCGCAAATCCATAGGCCACATTTTGCCTTGCATTTATGTTATGTGGAATCTCTATATGTTGTTGATATTCACCTCCTTGGATCTGACCCATCGATTCATGATTTTCTTCACCTTATTCCTGTCGTGGCTTACTCAAAAGGGGAAATTTCCTACCATCATGGATTCAAAACCTTTTCACCGTCTAACGGTCCATCGTGAGTGCTTCATGCACCCCAGATATCCTAAAGGGTGCGTTCATGGTATTTCCAATAGGGTCATTTTCCAAAATCTCCAGTAACCCAAAAAAAATTCAAAATATGGTGCTAACATATTGTATTTTAGTTTATAAAAAGGGTTGGGCTTGTATGCCCATAGGATTCAATTCCTGTCCCCATTGTAATATTTAAGTTTGTAATTTGATCTTGATATAAGTTAATACATGACACGATTTTTATGTATGATGTATTGTTTCATTCGTTAAGGTTTGATGAGTTATATAATTTTGTTTAATTTTTATATTCTTTATGAGATGTTGTTTATGATGGATTAGATAGAACTGTGGGGGCTTTTATATATTTATATTTATGATTAGAGATTTGATATAGGACCACATGGATGGTCTCGATGTCGCCTCTGTTCATTTAATTATGATGTTGTTTATTTAATGGGATTGATTTGCTATTTAGTTTATAGTTAATGAGATAGACCTTGAAAGGTCTTAATAGTTTGTTTATTCTTTGATTTAATTTATATTCTAGTTCTATTACTAAATACTTATATTTAGTCTTTTGGTTTACTTACTACTGTTAATAACTAGATGATTACTTATCATAGTTCCTTTATTGTACTTTAGGTTGAAGCTAGTAATTATATAGGATTATAAGAATTCCTACTTCTGAACTAGTTTGGAATAAACTTAAAGAAGCCTTCACTGACAAATGGAATATGTCAGCAGAGTAATAAAACCTAGAGAACGATTACTTAGTTACTCTAAATCAAACCCTAGTTTATAGTAAACATAATCTGGATATTGAAGTAAATACAAAAACGAACTTAAAGGTACAATCCTGGTAATATACAACATATGATAACATTTACAACCTAAGGGTAATATTTAAGTAATACAAACCCTAGCAGCTTCTAACCAGAAAATCAAACACATAGGGTTAGGAGATGTATTGAAATCATTTACCTAGTATATCCAACAATTAATCTAGCAATTAGAATAGACAGTCTAGGGTTACAATTTAAGAATTGTAAACCCTAGGAGATATAGACAGAACCATCATTTCTGGGGTTAAAAATATATAATGAAACTTTACCTAAAGAAACCAACACTTATAATAGAAATGAACTTGACATACTAAGAACTCATACCTGAAATTTTCTTAAGCTCCTTTAATGGCTGAACCTGCACACTTTTAAATAACCAGCATTCACAATTTAAGACAGATCTCACCTTTGATTTTGATGACCGAATCACTTGGGAACTACAACATTCCTCCCAACCATGACCTAGAACTGTTCCTGGTTTTAATCCGGATCCCCCTGAGCTAGACTCCAACATGCAAGTAGCTTAGAGCTCTTAAGGTAAGGTTTCCTATCTGGTGTATCAGATCTAGATCAGTTCTCCTTTTCCTTCTAGGAAATGTTTCTTCAAGAATTTACTTGAGAGAAAACAGGCAGAAAATGACTCCTCCAAATGATAGATCAGAACCCTAAGCCTTTCCTTGGATTGAATCTTTCTAGACAGAATTTTCAGTCAAAGGGACAATTAAATCAAGAAACCTTGGTTTCTTGATTTAACCCTTTTCAATTAGTTTGGGTAATTATTAATATTTTAACTTAGAAACTTTCTAGTAGTTCCTAGTTGGACTTTCATAGACATTATATTATTTATTAATCTTTAATGATAAATAATAATTAATGGAGCTTCTCTTCTTTCTTTCATTTATTTATATTATTAATATATTTAATTATTTATGCATACCATGTATAAAGTACATAATAATATAACAGTTTGTTAACAATTGTCTTTGGGCATCATATACCATGATGCCTAGACTAATGACACTTCTTCATTAAGGTCAAGTAGGTAGATGGTTTAGGTCTAATAGACTAGGCAACTCTAAACACCCTTGCATGTTGGATTTCCATCGCATAACGTGGTAGCTCTTCAACATTTTGAGGATAATACATAAATTTGAAATTTCATTTAATCACTTATAAATAAGTATGATGAGATCAATATTTTTCTCGATTCGTTTTCACTCGGAAGTTATTAAATTCTTTTTAGTAACCCCCATCGCTTACCAAATCCCATTCTCAACGCTTTAACAGAGCGTTACAATTCAGTGCAATTCTAGAGCTTCTTGTTCAACAGTAGTGCTAGGATGTACTTGTACGATACACCTAGGGATACAATGTCCAAGGATCCGATGCTCCAGAGCTTATGCTCAACATCAACATGGAAGGATCTAGGGCTTATTCCCAACACATTCAACTATATTTCCATGTGTTCCAGAGATTCTCGCTCAACACAAAGGTAACTACTCATGTGCTCCAAAGCTTCTCGCTCAACACAAATCATCAATCACTTAAGTTCTCCAGAGCTCCTTGCTCAACACAAAACATCTCATCAATCATGTGCTTTAGGGTTCACGTCCAACACAAACAAGCATATACATATATCATCAATAATTGGCTTATGCCCAATATATAAAACAAATCATCATGTTCATATGCAGTGGGGTCTTTGACCCAATATAAAAATAAAACATCAAGATAATCAATCTAATCAATAGGCACATGCCTATAAGTGTTAGGTCCAAAATTTGGGATATTACAGAGACTATACAGTCCTACTTCACAAGGGTTTCTCAAATCAAGGAACAACTTGAAGTAGTTGGATAAAATGTAGCAGAAGGAGAGCTTGTGATGACTACCTTGAATGGCCTCCCAAGATCATGGGAGTCATTCATTCAAGGAATTTGTGCAAGAAGGAAATTGATCTCTTTCAGTCGAATCTGATAGGAATGCACATAAAGAGAATATCGACTCATAACAAGAGAAGAGAAGATGGGAGCAATTGAAGATCAATATCTCACTGTTCACACCAGGAAGAAATTCAAGAAGAAGGAGAAGAAGGAGAACTACCATCACAAAAATAAGAAGGATAAGAAACCAAAGAAGTCCAAAAACCATTCTTCTAACATCCGATGCTATACTTGTTTAGAAAAGGGACACATTGCAAGAGTCTGTACCAACAGGAAGAAGACACATCATTGTCATACCGTCGAAGATGATGAACCAACAAAAAAAATATTCAGAAGAGAGAAGGATGATTTAAATGAAGAGTATGTGCTAATCTTAACACTTGCAGGCACTATATCACATAGAAGCAATGATTGGCTTGTGGATAGTGGGGCATTTAAACACATGATTAGGTACAAAGAATCATTCATCAACATGTGTGAGCATGAGTCACCTCACATGGTGAAACTTGGGGATGATTATCAATACCCCATAATAGGAAGTGGAGAAGCTTCATACAAGTTAGATTGCGGGAAATCCTTAAATATGAGGGATGTGCTATATGTTCCAGGATTGAAGAAGAATATCCTCTTCATCTTTGCACTAGATGCAAAGGGAATGCGATTTGCGTTTGTTGATGGCCAAGTTCTAATGTGGCCTAAATATTGTTAGATTTTTATCAATTAGACAGTATTATCTTAGCATCTTATCTGAGAGAATAACATGCACAACAATCAATCACAAGAGACAATAGACACAAAGATTTTCCTTGAGGAAACCATAAAGGAGAAAACACCGCAACTTCCTCAGAGATAGAATGAGCACCAATGGCAGTAGTAAAACCCAAAGACAAAAATATGATCTCCAACAACTGTTCTCTCTCTCACCTATGTGCTATAGCTGGGTGAGGGTGTGTGACAAATAGAGAGGCTCACTCTCTATTTATACTAATGCCCGAATTGAAAAATACCTACTGGGGATTACTACTCTAGGAGAGTCTAATAACCCTAGTGCCCCAAAACTGTGGGAAATTTGCCCCCCGATCAACTAGGAGGGTTAACCTCTATGACTTTACATGACTTGTTTACATTACTGATTCTCCCTATAGGAACATCGGGGACCAATCAAATACAATATATGAAATACATAAGTGAATACATTCCGAAGTTACAAATACATAAACGCTATGTTATAAACTAAGTAAATCAATTTTCAATAAGTCCACTCAGACAATTTATTTTTGCATAGTGATGAAGATTTCAAGTCATATTATGAAATATATTTTGGTGACTAACAAAGTTGGAATATCTGATGTTCTGTTTTCAAGAAATTTGAATGTTTTAGATTTCAGTGGCTTAGGCGAGCTTTCCAACAGATCATTAGCCACCAAAAATCTTGGGTTTCGGCAGCTAACAGTTTTGACTTAGGGCCATGTTAACCATTGAAAGCCTGTTGATCATGTTTTTTACAAAATTTTGAAAAAGGAACTTTCGATGGCTTAGCCGAACTCACCAATAGTTCATTATCCACCGAAAGGCCCAGCTTTCGGCAGCTTAGCAAGTGGGACCAAGAATACATTAACCACCGAACACTAATTAAATACGTTTTTGGAAAGGGAAACTTTTGGTGGCTTAGGTGAATGGACCAACAGTTCATTAGCCACCAAAATCCCAACTTTTGGAAGCTAGAAAATTAAACCCTAGATACTCTTAACCACCGAAAAGGTCGAAAAGGGAAAACAGTTATCTGTCCATCAAAATCAAACTCTTCAGCATGAGGCATGTCATAATTTAACATGATTAACCACCGAAAAGACTAGGGAACTGTAGTAAATCATAAATTGATGGCTAAGAGGTCGTTATTACTTTGAAATGAATGATGGAAATCAAAACCCTAGCCTACCCTCCATCTGCCCCAGGACTGCAGTAAACCTCCACGAAACACCAAGTTCAACTTAAAAATGATTACTAGGCTGGCTATCTAATGAATATCACCAGAATCCACCATCATCTCATTCGAGTACCAATCAAGTGGTTAACCCCTCAAAATCAATGCCATACCCTCAATACACTCCTCATTTGTTGCATGCATCCTTACTGCTCAAGGCCATCTCTGAAAACCATCCCGCTAACCTCCTTCATAGAATTTGAATTTTGAATTTTGCAGGTACTAAGAAGCACAGTTTAGAGGTGAAGAAAGGAGGACCAGCTCTCAGGAAAGAACTAGAAGACATCAGCTACCTAGAATCACATCCAGAAGTCTGCCAATTCTTCAAAGATGCAGGCTTTTACAGATTTTGTGAGAAAATCCAAGGTTCACACCAGTAAGTTGCAGAAGCATTTGCCCTTTCTTTTGATGGCTCCAAGGCACTGATAGGAAAGGAAGATTTCCTAGTGGATGAAACCCTAATTGTAGAAGTGACATAACTCCTAAGAACTGGGGAGAAGTGGTTTAAGATCACCATTACTAAGAATGTGGAGTTTAGATCATATTTAAAACCTGAACACAGAAATGTAGTTTGGAAGAAAAGTGTTCCATCCACCTGGCTAGAGGAGAGGTGGCAAAAATTACTGAAAGCAAGTTTGGTGTATATAACCTACTAAGGCAGGTACAACAGGGAAATGCTATATCACTTCAATATGATGAGCCATTTTAAAGGAAGGATCCCTTTAAACCTACCCTTCTACCTCCACAAGAGCTTAACAAAGATGGCACACCAGGTAAAGTCCTAGCCCACCAAAATCGTAGGAAGGTTGTCTCATCATGGCCTCATACAACTCATTGTCCAAGAATTGCTACAAAGGAGAAACATAGCAAGAGAATATTTTTTATTCTGGAATGAGTTTGAAACATGCCTACAGCCAAAAGATAAAGGAAATACCCCTTCAAAGAAATCCACCACCCCCAGCAGTGGAAAAAGGAAGAGGAGAGATATCTCACTAGTAATAGTGGATTAACCTTCTCCCACTTCTAAAATCAACCAAGCTAAAAGAAACCTGGACTTTAGTGGAAAGGAGAAGGAGACCCCAACACAAAGTGGAAATATTTTGAACTTACCCTACTCAGACTCAGAAGAAGAAAGGGAGGAAGAGGTTGACCTAATAGAGTAGGTTGCAACAGAAAATGAAGGGTTTCCTTCACCTACACCAAGGGAAGGTCAAGACGAGCCATTGGTAGAGACCTCCTCAAGCAAACCTAGGTCTCAGAGAGTCAACCAACTACTAGAGAGAATACATGAACTAGAGGTCCTGGACAAGAAGATAAAAAGAAATAATGAAATATTAACCAAGAGAAATAAGGAGTTGCACGATTCTGTTCTAGAAATGAGAGGGATGTATGTCATGCTGAAAAGGAGAAATCTAAGATATGTGTAGGATAGGACTAGGCTATACAGGACAATCAGACTATTGAGGTTGCAGATAAAGTAATCCAACTCAAACCCTAGCTCTCAAGCTCACTGTGCACTAGAAACCCTAGCAGAGGCAACAACAAGCTTTCAAGATCGAGAGGTAGCCCAGGATGCTGCTGTTTTTCAAAACCCTATGTAGGCTGAAGAAGTGCTAGAAGATCAACAACAAAATTGAAAGGGGATGATTGGGAGGTTGATTACAATTTTTCAAAAATAGAGCTTTTGGTGGCTTAGGAGGATGCAACAATGATTCATTAGCCACCGAAAGCAGAACTTTTGACAGCTAACAGACCTAGGATTTTGCTTCCTTAACCACCGAAAGTAGAAAAGGGCACAAAAAGATGTTTTGGCACATAGAACTAGTTTTGGCAAATACAACTATCTCAGGGATGAAATATAAAGCTGAAATTTGCTGGAAAAAACCATTGGAGGAGGTCTATTCCAGTTTTGAGGATATAATCAAGGAGAAAAGGGTCACAAACCCTACCTATTTTTTACCAACAATGGCTTATCTATTAAATGAAAGGTTACAGATCTACTTCAGTACTCACTACAGTCATCAAAGAGTTCAATGAGTGAACAAGTGTTAGAGTTAGATAGACTAGGAGTTAAATTAGGGCTTCTGACCTAATTTTGCAAAAAACATTTATTTTTTTTAGTAAAATAGATCCAACTTTTCAGGATCTGAATATTTTTGTAAAGGCTATAAATCCTAAGACTTATGTTTAAGGAAGGGTTTGACTTTGGGGACCTTTAGACCATTATTATTATCAATCTTCGCATATTATTCATGACCTAATATAAGCTCTTTTGCTATCATGTGTTTAGCTTCCATATCTTTTCTACTCTGTGCTTATGCTTGAATGTCTGATTTAGGTTTATTCATGTTATCTAATGTTTGATAGTTGTCATCCTATCTTTATGTTGATGAGTTGAATTGAAAGTAATTTCCTTGTTATGATTAGCCATTTATATGTAATTGCTTTATATATGAATCTGTGAGCATAGTAAGTTCTCCATCTTTTCACCCTATTATCAAACCTCTGAGCAGTGGTAGTTAGAAGCCTTATCTTTGATTGATTTTTATGCATGTCTTGAGAGTGTGAGGTCTTGTAGGTCATTTGACTTGATCCATTTAGAAAAAAACCATAAAAACATTTAAGTTACCAAGCATCATCAAGCTACAACCTAGAGGAGTTTCCTGGAGTGATAACACACTCCCTCTTAACTAGGAAGGTATTCTTTTGACACAATTCATCAATACTAGGCTTCTTCTCTGGATCATCATCAAATCAGGATCATCATTGCTTCCTCTATCTCGATCAAATGGTGCTATCTCTCAATTATACTAGTCACAAGAATTTCCACAGAGCTAGCCTTTTTTCATGCTGGTTGTAGGCCTAGCCTCCAGGTAGGTCTTCATTTTCTTCAGCACTTATGCCCAACCTACCACCATGTCGAAAAGGCCTGCCCAACACTTATATCTGATCATTGGAGGAACACATCTAGCATCCATGTCAGAATGGCATGCCCAACACTCACATCTGACCATGGGAGGCCCAACCTGCCACCATGTTAGAAAGGCCTAGCAGTCACATATGACCATGGGAGACCCAGGCTTCCACCATGTCAAAAAGGCTCGTCCAACACTTATATTTGACCATGGGAGGCCTAGCCTGCCACCATGTCAGAAAGGATCATCCAACACTTATATCTGACCATGGGAAGCCCATCCTGCCACCATGTCAGAAAGGCCCAGCACTCACATCCGACCATGGGAGACCAATCCTGCCACCATGTTGAAAAGGATCAGCACTTATATTTGACCATGGGAGGCCCATCCTACCACCATGTAAGAAAGGCTCTGCACTTACATCTGACCATAGGAGGCTCAGCCTACCACCATGAAAGAATGGATCTGCACTTACATCTGGCCATGGGGGACCCAACCTATCACCATGTCATAATGGATCTGCACTTACATCTGACCATGGGAGACCCAACCTACCACCATATCAGAATGGCTCTACACTTACATCTGACCATGGGATACCTAGCCTACCACCATGTCAGAATGGCTCACAGACTCATCACTTCCCCTTGCAAGGAACCTCGATCTGGAGAACACCAAGATTCTCCCTAAAGTACTCAAACTTCACTCTAGCCAATGGCTTGGTCAACACATCAGCTATCTGTTCGTCTGTCGCAACATACTGGAGCTTCACTACTCCTCTCTACACCATATCCCTAATATAGTGATATTTGATCTCGATATGCTTTGACTTGTCAGGGAACACCGGGTTCTCTGACAACTTCACACAACTTTGGTTGTCGCAATATATACAAGTAGTATCCAACTATAGATCAAACAAATCAGATAGTATCTTTCTTAGCCCCACTACCTCACAACTAGCTGAAAATGCTGCAACATACTCTGCTTTGGCTGTACTCAGCGCCACAGAGGATTTCTTCTTGCTAAACCAAGAGATCACACCTGATTCCATACTGAAGCAACACCTTGAAGTGCTATTCCTATCAATGGCACTGCCTGCCAAATCTGAATCAACATAACCTTCCAGGTTAATATTCTGATTTGCCTCATACATGAGCCCATAATCAACTGTAACCTTCAGGTACCTTAGAATATGATTTACAGCAATCATGTGAACATGTCTAGGATCCATTAGGAACCGGCTCAATGTGTTCACAACAAAGCAAATATCTGATCTCATATCCGTCAAGTACATCAAGGACCCAATCATTTGATGATACATCATAGTATCAATCGACTATGATGAAGCATCACTTAATAGCTTCAGGTTTGATGCCATACACAACAGAATTTCAACTCAAAATCTGACACCTTGCATGTCTAAAATTTGACACTTCTCAATCTCATTTTCGACACATACACTTGTTTTTGCAGTCAGTTGCATAACCTTGGATCTTCGACAGTCTACTAATGTGGGTCGAAGATCCGACAGACCATTGTGTCACATATTCAACTGTTTGTCCTTCCGAAGTGCTTACCAAAATTGCATAAACCATCCGATATTCGATGTCTGCCGACCCTTGCAGCGTTGGACTTCTAATGGACAGAAGTGTCAAAGAAATGGCGGTGCTGCTGGTTTTTAATCTAGACAGTGTCGAAAATCTGACACAATCCGACACTAGAAGAGTCGGCCTTTCGACGTCGTCCAACACTTTAACTGTCGATCGTCCGACGAGAGGAAGCATTGGAGTCATGAAACGACCATCAAATGGGTTTACCAGAGTGTCGGAAGAACGTTGAAAAAGAGATGCTTGTTGATGAATTTAAAAAAAAATTCCAAAGATTTCACTTATACCCACATGGTTTCAACCTAGAATTTGACCACTGAAGGAAGCCTGGTAGTAAACTAGAGGATTCAATGTCAAGTATATATTTCATCCTTGCACATATAGTTATCACAACTACTTTACTCTTAACTTTACTTTTTGCAAAATAGAAAACCCAATATCCTCAAGAGAAGCACCCTCATTTCTATTTATGGAATAAGGAAGAGAGTAATTTATGGAATCAGGAAGAGAGTAATTACAAGCAAACCCTATACTAGGTCTACAAGTGGACCACTTAACAAGGAAAATTTCAATCTAACCAATCCATGAACACTTTAAGAGAATGTTCCTTAACTAGAGACATTACATGTGCTAAGGGTAGGTGATTACAACGCAACTTCTGCCTACACACTTCTCCAAGTAACATAGGTAGTGTGAACCACATGTACAAAGGTCACGTAATCCCATGCCCGCATGTTCCAACTTACCCACTTAGAAATGGCCTATGTGACTTAGCTTTTGAGAGAGTCGGAGAAAGGTTGCTTGCAATCAAGTTTTCCTAATTGAACACAATGCAATGCTTCTCTGGGTGAGACTATTAGTTGGAAAGTGGAATGAAGCAGTCCCCATACATTATCTGTGTCCCTGACCTCCATTTTGTGGAGACTAAAGTTCTAAAGGGTGGCGTTTTATAACATGATTAAGATGAAATGGGTCTAAACAATTGTGTTTATCCTTCATATGCATTGTGCTAATTGTATAAGTATCTACATAAGTTTCTCCCTGTATAAGAAAGATCTCTCATGTAAAGAGTGATTTACATCCCCAATCTTAATAAGTTATGATGGAGGACAATGAACCTATAGAGTCTCTAAATAGAGGGGACCAAAGGAAACAGCTAAGATAAAAAAATAACATAAATAAACTTGCTGACCAAGAGGCATTCAATACTTTTAGAAAGTCTAACTTTGCTCAAGGAAGGGATATAGAATAAGATTGAATCCTACAAATACATAACCACTTCATATAGCAAAGAGACAAATAAACAATAGAGTATGTTACCCTAAATCATTATTAATAATGTACAGTAGAAATTTAACTTCACTCTTGTAAATTCCAAACAACCAAGGTAAGCACATATTGTTCTTGCTAAATTAAGTGGCTAGATAATAGAGGGGTCAAAATTTATAATGATGGTCAAAAACCTATCCTTGGTTGCAAAACAATGCAGCAATTTTAAGAGGCAGAGAAAAACTTCTAAAGGATTCAAGAACACAGTATACATTGGGGCCCTGAGATGTCCACTCTGTGGATCAATACATTCATTGTAATACACTAAATAATAAACTCCTTTTCCAATTAAACATAGAATTGAGCGAAAATCCAGCAACAGTCAGCAAGCATAAGATGCCAGTATATTAGATAAGAAAATTAACATACATCACTCATTTTCATTCCATGGTGCTTAGCCTGTTGTTCGACGAAAGGTCAATCAAAGAAATCTCCATTATACGTGACATAAATCCCAAGATTCAATTCTTGCATGTGATTGAACCACCGCCTAAGAAGCTCTGTCTGGAAAACATAGCAAACTTCCATGGGATCAATACTTGTTTTCAGAATTATAGTCTTAGGGTAAACAATAAATGGAAGGTATACCTCATTTGGCACATTTGCTACTTTGAAATTTCCTTTAAATTCTGGTTTTGGAGTGTACTCCAAGTCTTCAATGCCCCACCCCTACACACTCAGGAAACAAACAAAAAGGAATTGGAAAACTAAAGAAGAGCAATGATGTTCATAACAATCAATGCAACATCAATCTGCAAACAATAAAAATCCCAAAACATAGATGAAAGAAATCCCAAAACAAAGGATAGGATGACCAACGGGCATAAAACAATGCCAAGTGTTTTTATCTCTCGATTTTTAATAAGATAGCCTTTACCATCAACCATGTGTGAAATCATCATTATCATGTCATATTCGGCATCAAGGAACTTCAAAGGAAGCTTGGTTGTCTCTATATCAAAAGCACACACACAAACTTCAGCTCGTTGAAGAAGATCTACCCTATTTTCCAAGGTAACCTTTGAAGAGTCCACTTTAGCAGTGTACCATTTTCCACATCTTGCATCTGCAGGATTGCAAAATCCATAAACAAGTAAAGAATGAATGTTAGTTTTTCGGTATATAAAAACTCTTGCTGCAAAGGCTATTGAATGTGGACTTATGATGTAGAGACAAGCCATTATTTGTTCAAAAGCATCTTGAAAACATTGAATGTGGACTTATGATGTAGAAACAAGACATTATTTGTTCAAAAGCATCTTGAAAACATAAAATGAAGACATGAGTGTGTTGTGAAAATAAATGCATCCTGCTACAATTGACCAAGTATTCAAACAATCTATCTCCGAAGCTATCATGCCCAACCATTTATATAAACATGTTATATAACATCTATCATTTACTAATTCAATTCAGGTAATTGAGTTCTTTAAAATCCTCAAGCAACATTAAATGACACTCAATTGCTTAATCTAATTAAGGAATTTAAAATATAATGATCTAACATAAATTATGTAAGCAAAAAATTATAATTTGTAAGAATATATCACTTGATAAAACATGGATAACCAAAAATACTATGTATATAAGGCCATCGATCTAATCAAAACTCCATTCCTTGCCTCTTAACTATGGAAATGTTTCTCAATGCTATCTACAACAAGTTCCAATGGAGGAGTCAAATAGCAATAGTGAAAATTACAAAGTAAAAATTATATAGAAATATATGTTTTTTAATGTATTCTTCCTTACCATTCATTGAGCTCCTCTCTGTTTCAAGAATAATTTAATATTCTCTACTAAATAGGACCAACCACGTGAAGGTGGAAGCCCTTATGGCCCTTCCCCCCCCTCACATCACTCTCAACTCCCCAAACCCAATGCTTATACTTGCAAATAACAATTTATTTAACTATTTCACAATGCAAATAACAATGCATCTACAATGCAAATTATTTCACTCAATAGTTGAAAAATGCTTTCATTAAATCATTCTTTATAACATTCATTAAACCATTCAATCATCCAACAGTTGAAAAAACCATTCATTAACTCATTCATTAAAACATTAATTTAGTCCATGGCAGAAAAAAAATCAGTAAACAATTCAGTAAAGCATTGATTCATAAAACAGAGGAAAAAAGCATTATTTTTTTTTTATAAATAAGAATTACTCAAAATTTGTTTAGTCACTTCCTTTTTACTTTTCTTCTCTTTAAATATTTAGTTAGTGTCACATCTTCGAGAATTTGATCATTGGTATCCCTACTAGTCTGCTCGCAAGGTTGAACTTCAGGCGAGGGGCGATGAATTTCTGCAATAATGTCAAAATCTTTCATTAATTAATTTATATTTTGATAAATATGAGTAATTCATTAAAAAACATTACGAATGTGTGTTTTTACCTACCATGTGCTTACGAATGTGTGTTTTCATCTGCAATGGTATATAAAAAACAATAGCACATTAATAAATTCATTACTAGGATGAGAAGCATGATCTTCATTTGGTTGGTCATGTATTTCATCCTCGACATGAATGGGATCGTTACTTTCCTGCATAAAAAGGAATAAATAATTTACGTTAGTATATTTATAAGGAACAAATTGCACGAGCATTAATAAATTATCATTAAACTATATAGTTTTCACATACCTAGGCACCAGATGGATTAGCAAAAGATCATGTAGTATTCACAGACAAGCTTTTTCAGTGTTCAACAACGGCGTCAAAGCCATGTTCGAAGCCAAGCTTCATGTAATCCGCACTGGGCAATTCTTTGAACTGGTCAGCCTTCATATTTGCATGATGTCATTAATTTTAAATCCTTTTGTCAAAACAAAACAAAAATAATAATTTGTATGATATTTGGATGCGGATTCAAATTTTGCGATACTTACATATCGGGCCGCCAAGTTGGAGTAACCACTAGGCCCAAGCTTGTGTTGGCCAATTTTTTCAATTCTTGCCTTTGTGGCCTTAGATGTGTCCGAGAGCCTTATTAAGTTTTTAAATACATTAGTCTATGTGCCAAAACTGATATAAAACTAGTAATAATAAGGCTTACCACTACATTTTGGAATGAATTGCATACCTCCCTATTCCACTTGATGGTATCTTTCCTGATTTTCTCAGGCCCTTCTCTTTTCCATCTTCCACCAGGGATTTCCACTCCATAGATGGAATCATTGGAGGGTGCTCATACCTAGGGTTCTTTTCTAGGTGAACCCTATATTTGTCTCGGACAATCTTTAGATGTTTTCCAGCTTTCTGTAGTACCTTCGATGTATCAAAGGTATCTTTTCCGAACAGACTAACCAAGCAATTAGTCAGATCATCCTTTAAAGCTTTTCGCTGCTTGTTCCACATTGTGCGGATGGTGGGCCCGAAGATCTCCAAGGACAAATCATTCACGTGTTTATAAAATATATCATTTCCTGCAAAACATTATTGCCATCATTAGTCAACATTAGAAAATATTATCGGTATATTAGACACAAATTATAAAAAATAAATTGAACAATCTATAATGACCTGGAATCCTCTCTACCTTTTTTGGAACCAGTTCTTGATTCACCAAAAATAGACAGTTTATTGAACCAGTGCTAGTCACACGAGAAGATCCAGGAAATGCTTCCACATCTCTATCTAGCCCTGCATCCACCCCTTCTTCTGCAACATCTGTTATGGGTAGGGCAACATTGGTTGCACCCTTCACTGCCCTTGGCGGTGTCGCAAAGTGTGTTGGGAGCAGTATGTGGTGTACATGGAGTAGTTTGTTCACTGGGACCAATATTGCCTTGAACACCATTGATAAACTCCATAGCATGCTGTAAATTAAACCCATTGTATTATAAGTTCAACAGCATATAAAATAAAATATTATAAAGTTTTTATAAATGAAGTTACATTTTTATTCGATAACTTACGTCCACTTGTTTACGTTGTTGTAAAAACAATTGAATCCTTTGTTCGAGCCCTTCTGTTAGTGGAACTGCCAATGTCAGACGAACTAGTTCCTCATTTTGTTTTTCCCTTGTCCTTTGTAGTGCCCTCAACGGGTCTGTAAACTCTCTAATTTCACTATCTCTCATCAACCGAGAGACCTCATTCTGTAAAAAGTTTTGAGACGTCGTTTGATAAATGAAATCCCCTGTCTGCAATTGAAATATATAAAAAATTGCTCAGTCTTGGAAAATATAGTGTGCGCAAATAATTATATTAGGGATTACATCTAGGATTACTTGACGCCTAGCCGAGGGCGTGGTGTAATCAACAGATGGGGATTTACCTTGATCAACCACCTGCCAAAAAAGTAGAGAACATTATCACAATGAATGCAATATGTATAAGCTAACAAATACAGAACAAAAACAAAAATAAACACTATGCTACATGTTTTATATGTGTACATTTTTGAAGTATTTAGAATGTGGAATTACATTTAGGTTAAATGGTTGCCTCGAGTCTCCAGTCATCTGATCAATAGTTGGGGAGTTTCCCTGGTCAATCTGCAAAAAAGGTAGACAACATTACCATCATGAACGCAACCATAAAAACAAAAGAATTCATAACAAAATAAACATAATGCGTCATGATAGACATATTTATGATTTTAAAGCATTTGAAATGGAGAATTACATTCATGTTTGGCTATTGCCCTGATGTTGTAGTCGATTGATCAATAGCTGGTTGGATTCGCTGATCAACATTCTGCATGGAAAATCGATAATATTATATAAACGAACCTAATATACTAATGAAAATACATAACAACGTATCTGTATGTCCATCCTAAAATTTAATATTACATTGGGAATATTGATGTATACCGGCTGCCTTGAATCGGGTCGACAAACATCTATGGAGATGGAGGTGCCCCTGAGAGAACCCTGCATCAAAAACACACAAAAAGTAACATAAGGAAACATGAAAAGTAGATAATTTCAATTATATGCGAACAAAATATCCTATATACGTTAAAATAATTAATAAAAGGGTGGTTAAATTGTTTGTTGTACCACAACCATACTAACATTGTTTGTATCTACACGATTCAAATTGTAATCAATAAGCAATTCTTTGCCAGCAGCTATTGATTTAATTGCACATACAAAGACATGGTTTCCTTCACGCGACTCGAATATGCAGTTGGGTTGCTTTAATGTAGACCTTGGTTGTGTACTATTTATAAACACCGTAATATTACCAGTTGTTTTTGGCCTTCCGTCCATGTACATAGTTGCTCCTTTATTTTGAGCTGTGTCTTTCAGTTGTATATAATTCGCTGACAACCCATATCTACGCATACTTTGTTTATATTGGACTAGGCGCATCCAATCACTGTAGTTGTAATAGGGTCCAACATACTCCATCAATTCTATACATCTACCATATCCAACCTTTATGCCATCCATGCAAAACAAGCCCAATCCATGCAATGAGGACGGTGCAATTTATATATCCTCTCATTCACACAAAAAAAAGTGTTTACTTTAGGAAGATTTCTAGGCACCCATTGTTTCACTAGGTGTTGATACCTTAAGGGCACGTCAATGTCTCCCACTGTCTTGTCATCATAGGAACATGACCCCCCTCCTTGGAGAAAAAAATTCATGCGTTTGTCGAATTTTTTTCTGATCTTCTAACATCTTGTTGATATAGCCCATGTAGACCTACTGGATGTCTCACTTTCCTCTATCCTTCCCAAAATCCCTTCGCTGGAGGAAGAGAGGTTTGACAAATACTTGTTTGGTTCTACCTGCACCGTGGCCAAAAAAAAAATTGGCATAAGCATAGCAAAATACCAACAAAAAAACGTTGAAAGACTTATAAGGAAAAAAACTTGGAAAGACTTGTAAGCCAATAACTTGTTAAAGAAAATGATTGTCAAGAATGAGTTTGGTTAATAGGTGTGGGCATTTGGTAGCCCTAAAAATTCTAATGTATGCCCCTCTTTTGGTTACATACAAGTCTCCATTCCAACTTATTTCTTGCATTGCCTTTTGCTTACATGAATTGGGTAGGCTTCATAAGCTTCAAATGTATGCTTGTGGCCATTTTACTTTAGCCTTTCAACATTGTCAAGCTTGAGATGATATGTTATGCATATGCATCACATATAACACTGCAATTTATGCCAATATCTGTCTATACAAAACCTAAAAGTTCTCCTTTAATGGACTATATCCTTCAAAGAACATATCTGCTTTAAGTGGTTTTTAGTTTTCCCATGAATGATTTTGTGATGTTGTAGATAATTTTAGTTTTAGAGTGGATGTTTTAACCTCTGTGCTACTCTGAAGTGCATAAGCTAGCACTTCAGAGGCATATTTCCCAGTGGTGGTGAAGAGCGGGCATTTCTAGATTTGGCTACTTGGCACGTTAAATACATTTATGTCAGTCTGTAATATTTGCTAATTTATTCCTTTTAGCTTGTCTTGAAGATGCTTGTTTTCCCATATTAATTTTCAACCCTAAGGCAACGCTAACTTGTTTTCCCATACTAATTTTCAACCCTAAGGCAACCCTAAGGAATACAATTGATCAACTTCATAGGAATACTGGACAAACATTCAAAGGTAACACCTCTAATCTAGGAATCTTGACTACATCCACATCACTAACCTTCAATAGACTGAGAATTCAAGTCTAATACTGAAGTAGCTAATCCAAAGAAGTGTTGATTGCATGGGCTGACCCGGGTTTACTATAGTCAACCAACAACACCCCTAGTTCACTGGCCCTTTTGGTGATAGACCGCACAGCAGCCTGAAGTCTCACCCGAAGTGATTCTAATGGGTTGGCCAAGGACTCAAGCGTCTTGGACCAGGTTCCGCGGAAATCCTACTGGTGGCTCGCAGCTCTCCTAGCTGCGAGATCTTTTTCCTGCACGCCACGCGATCTTTCTCTCGCGATGCGCGATCTATTCCCCACTCGTGGCCCTTCTAGCCACGACGTCTCTACCCTTGCGCACGTCGTGCGGATTATTCTCCCATCGCACAACTTTCTCCTTTCCACAATATTCCCAATCTTACCACATCGCCGCGCCCCGTGCGACACGCAACTCCTGCTCAACGCTAAGTCCTCAACCTACGGTATCACGCACCGCAACTCCTCTGCCGGTGCGGTATCTCCTTCTTGCGATACCCTCCTCCCGCTGCTTAGCGCACCTAGCGTTGTTCGTGTCGACGCGCAAGACTCGATACCCAGACTGTCTTACTGTGATTAATTAACTATCTAAGGCAAGCATAAATAAGTCCTTATACGACGTGCCAAGGATTTCAACTTATATTCATCTTCCTGTAGTGTTGTAACTAAATAACTCATTCATACATTAACTGTAAACAAATTTCATAACATAACTGATGGATGCAGCAAATAAATACAATACGTAAATCAATCATAGAACACGGGATTTTAACGTGGTTCGCCCCCAGGATGGGAGTTACGTCCACAGAACTGTGCTTCTCTATTATAGCTTAAGGGAAGGCAAACACAGTTCTGCTGCACCTCTCATGCAGCTCAATATCTTCTCTCTTAGATCTTTCTTCTCTACCTTTATGTTGTCGCTCTTACAACATACTCTTCCCTCTCAGTCGATCCCTGTGGATCGTTACATGCATGCTTTATAAGCCAACTACTGGTTTCAGTAAGATTGCTACAGCTAAGACCAGAACTAGAGCTTGGATTTTACAACAGTCTACTTATCCTTATTGCCTATTTCAATCATGACTGTCTAACTATCTAACCAACCCTTTACAATGCAAAATTACATCCTTTTATAAGCAGCCCGAAGGTCTTGCTTTTACAACACTGTGGGCCTGTCCCAACAGTAACCCAAACCCTATTTAGTGACAGTCGGTCCTCTATGTCCTTGAGGTAGTCGCTTCTCGTCACACCATAGCTCTCTGCAGTCTTCCATGCTTCCCGACACTGACTATGGGTACTATGCGCCGCTTCTCTTTTTTGTCCTTCGTCTTCAATGCTTGAGCCTCGTTGCTCCTTCTTCTTTATGAGGGTCGCTGAGCCCTCCTGTCTTCCACCGCTACCTTCAATGTAGTGGGTGAGATCTCCCTTCTCGGCCACTCAGGTACCGTTTCCTTTCTTTTACTTTCCAGCTATCTCAAAAAGTAATGGTTTTCGGCTCTGCTCTGCAGCTGGAAACGTGCTAAGGCGTCGTAGCTCCGTCTTATCTTCTTTCTGCCAAAACTTAAATCTCCGTAAAACTTAGCAGCTTCTTCTGTAGCTGCAATACCCTACTCCAATAGTCCCCTAACACTTAATTGTGGCTCGCCCTTGAGCCACTACCAGCGGGATTCTCCTGCCGTAGCTTCTCCTTCGCCTCCTGTGAAGTGTGCTGTAGCTTGTCCCGAAGTCCTGCGACTTCGTTCTTCATTACCTCGACATGCCCTCTTGGAATTTCGGCAACTTAGTTCGCTGGGCTCTCTTATCCTTTCTGCCCGTAGTCATGGTTTCGCTCTCTTCGCTTGTTCTCCTTTGAGAATGCTCTAGTGTTTGAGAAGTGCTCCACATATATCCTTTCCTTTTTATCTGGGTTAGAACTTTTATCACAAGGAAAATCTGTATCTTCCAGCCTTCTCAAACATTTCATTCAGTCTGGAGCCTTGGGTATGGAAGAGAAGCAAACCATGAGCTCTGGTCCGGGAACAAGCCTTTGTCCTCGTTCTGGAAGTCTCCCCTCCGCTGGGTTTGCAGTCCTCTTCCACTGCTCTTCTTTTCGAAGTGGTCCAGATACACATGCTACCTCTGATCCTCAGGTTTCTGTTTCAGTGCCTCCGCAATCTTTCGTGCTTCTCTTAGCTGATCAAATAGGTCAGCGATTTTCTCCCGTTGCCTTCTTTTTCTGATTTTTACTTTCTTTCTGACAGGAGATTTCCTCTCATTCTTCTGCTCTGCTTTCTTATCTTCAGTGATCGGCTCGGCGTTCTTCTTTTCCTTAGCAGAGATTTTGGTAACAACTTCTACTTCAGACGCTTGACTGTTCTTCCTTGGCGGCTGTCTGTCCTGTGATGTCTCTAATTTCACAACCTTGGGTGGTGTTGCCATGGCGAACGCACGGCCAGTATGTTATTTCCAAACTTCGCTTCTATAGGTTCGTCCTCAGTCAGAACCCGCTTGGCTCAATACTCTGGGCGTGCAGTGTCTTCGAACTCTGGAAGTCACTGTACTCTGTAACTTAATTGGCTCTACACAGGGGACACTTAGCACTGCCCTGTATAGCTCTCAAGATTTGGCAACTGTACCCTTCCTACTTGAAGGATGTCTGGTTTTATGCCGAAGGCATACTACCGGATGGAATGGTCATCCTGGGTCAAACCCGTTGGTCATCATAATTACCTGGACGAGACCCTACCCGTCATTCTGATCCGCCATAATTGCTGAGATCTAATCACGTGTCCCTCAAAGAGTGTGTATACAGGCACCGGTGTCTTCAGAGATTTACCAAATCTAGAAAAATTTATTATACTATTGCCAAATCTATGGTAGGGGATACCGGTCATTTCTTCATTAACTACCTGTCAGACAGTGACTTGACTAGCCCACTGTCGGTTACAAACTGAGTACGTGGCACGGGGAAACATCGTACTGCTGCGATGCAACTCTGCATCACCTGCGCAAACAAACAACGATAAAATTAATAATTTTTTATTTTTTATTTTTAAACCCGTCCTGGTGCGATTCCTCACAACTAGACTATCTGTCGGTGTAGACTGATTCCCGGTGCGATGCCTCCTTTCAACTACACTGGACATCTGCACCACATAAACTGGTTTAAGCTAGGGCTGAGAGGCGAGGTGGCTATCACTATAGAGCTTAAGCCTACTGCCATTGATCCATGTGGGAAGAAGCTCCCCGTTCAACTGGCTAAGCTGAACGACACCTCCCTCCGTAACTTGCTGTATCTGATACGGCCCTAGCCAATGTGTCTTGAACTTCCCTGGAAACTTAATGAATCTGCTATCATAGAGGAGTACTAGGTCTCCGATCTGGAAAGTCTTACTCTTAATGTGTCTGTCATGCCAAGCTTTTTCTCGTGCTTTCTGCACTTTCTGATGGAATCCGGCGATGAATCTGTCTTCTTCTAAGGCAAGCAACTGTGCTAACCTTTCCTCCACCGTGTCTGTATCAGTCATCTCGGTAATCTGAGCGATTCTTAAACTGGGAAGAATATACTCCATAGGCATAACAACCTCCTGTCCATAAACCAAGATGAAAGGTGTGCGTCCCGTAAGTTTCTTGCATGTGGTTCTGTATGCCCATAATACAGCGTTAACTCTGAGATCCCAATCATTCCTTTGGTTATTACAGATTTTAGTAAGAGCATTTTCTATAATCTTATTGAAGGCCTCCACCGTACCATTAGTCTGTGGATGGTAGGGAGTGCTCTTATAGTGCTGAATCTGGAATTCTTCTGTCAAAGCCTCAATGGTGTGGTTCAAGAAATGTGTGCCTTGATTGCTCATCAAAATTACTGGGCATCCAAATATACTGATGATGTTTTTGAAAAGGAACTGTTCGGCTATAGCAGCATCACAATTTCTTACTGCTTTGGCCTCTACCCATCTGGTGAGGTACTCTATTCCGGTAATAATATATCTCGCACCCGTGCTCTTTCCCGGTGGGTTGATAGGACCCACAAAGTCTATAGCCCATTTGTCAAATACACGCAGCGTGACCTGGGGTCGCAGCGGCATTTCATCGCATCGCGAGGGTTTTCCTACCCTCTAGTAGATATCGCAGCATCTGCAAAATTCCTTGGTGTCTTTGTGTAACGTAGGCCACCATAGTCCTGCCTCCAGGATTTTCTGCGCAGTCGGCTTTCCAGCGAAATGACCTCCTGCGGTTCCTGAGTGTGCCTCTTTAAGAATAGCATCTTTTTCATGCGGCATTACACATCTGCGTAGAACTTCATCCAGACCTAACTTATATAGGCATCCTGCAATGAGGTTGAAGTCTACTTCCTTAACAACCAACTGCTTCTTTTGCTGCTTAGTGAACTCATCAGGTGCTACTCCTGTAGTGAGGAATTGAATAATGTCGGCATAGTAGTCATCTGCGATCTGTACAGAGAACAACTGCGCATCGGGCAGATTATCTTCTAGGTTACTGGGCTCTTCCCCTGAGTCTATACGCGATAGATGATCAGGTCCAGCATTCAGTCTTCCTGGTTTCACAATGATTTCAAAATCATACTCCTGGAAGAGGAGTAACCATCTGCAGATTCTCCCCCCTAACACTGGTTTATTGACTAGGTACTTCAATGCGGAATGGTCAGTAAACATTTTAAACGAGGCGCCCAATAGATAGTTCCTGAACTTCTGCAGTGCATACACCATATCTAAGCCCTCTCTTTCTGTTGTGGTGTAGTTTTTTTCTGCTGTTGATAGCTTTCTGCTGGAATATGCGATGGGATGGTCAAGATCCCCTTCTCCTGGCTGTGTTAAGACGACTCCTAGTGCGATGCCGGATGAATCCACGTGTACATGAAATGGCTTAGTCCAGTCTGGAAACACTAGGATGGGTGTTGTAACCATCTTTTCTTTAAGCATGTCTAGACTCTATTGACATTCCTCATTCCATAGGAATTTTACATCTTTCTTCAACAATTTCTCCATTGGTGCTGTAATCTTTGCGTAGCCCTTGATGAACTTTCTGTAGTACCCGGTATGACCAAGTACTGTCCTTAGTTTCTTGACTGAATTGGGTGCTGGAAGATTTACAATGATGGTGATCTTCGCGGGATCTACCATCAAGCCTTGTCTGCGCACAATATGACCCAACAAGATACCAAATGGTGCACAAAATATACATTTTTTCAAGTTTAGAGAAATATGGTACTGCCTACATTTCTCTAACATCAGTCTTAAATCTCCTATGTGCTTATCGATTAGCCCAAATATGGTCCAGTCATCAAAATATACTTCTAAGAATTTATGGATGTATTCTTTAAATACAGCAACTACTACTCTAGAAAATATAGCTGGTGCATTCTTAAGACCAAAGGGCATTACCGTGTACTGGAACGAGCCCCATTCTGTTGCAAAGGTGGTCTTAGATCTATCTTCTGGATGTATACTGATCTGATGGTAGCCTGAAAAGCCATCAATGAAGGAGTAGACCTCCTGTCCTCCCACGTTGTTTAATACCTCATTAGTGAACGGTGTTGGAAATGGATCATGAAGTGATGCATCGTTGAGTTTTCGCAGATGGACACAGATTTTGATGTCCCCTATTGTTTTCTTCTCTTGGATGACCATGGGGATAACCCATTCGCTTTCTTCTACTGGTTCAATGATGCCTGCTGCTAGCATCTTATCAATCTCGTCCTTGACTTTTTCTTTGTAACGCGGATTCAATCTATATGGGCGCTGCTTGACTGGTCTAGCGTCCTCCTTCAATGGTATCCTCATCACTCCCAGGTCTCTGACTATTCCCTTCATATCCGTGAACTTGGTGGGAAATAGGTCCTGATAGTCATGTAACAAATCTGCAATCTGTCCGACTGTTTCATCGTTCCAATAGTCTCGAATAGAGGCAAACTTAGGTTTTGCGTCTGTGCCAATATTGACCTTTTTAATCTTGATGGGCTCAGTGATTGTTGGAGTCTCTAACTGTGGTCCTCCAACATCACGAGTTCCTTCCGACTCCGGAATGTTGGTCTTGCGAGGGTCCTCATCCGCCTCCTCTGATTCTGATGCAAAATTATAGCATTCCAACGCCTCTTCTAGCTGGATAGTCCACTCAGGTTGGACTGGTACTGAGATGGTGCAATCCTCAAATATCTTGGTCTTGATTATGTCTAGGGCTTGAGCAATACTTGGATGTTCCGATTCAAACGCAAAGGTGAGCAGGAAACTGTCTGTCATAAGTGACCATGTGGTCGTCCCCTTGCGCAACTCGGTCTCTGTGTACCAGTTCCTTGGAACTGTGTCCAATGTGTGAATGAATCGATGAACCCATTCCTCTTTTGGAATGTCTGACCAGTGCTGTTCACATGCCTGAATGTGTGCTCTGGGGTCAGTTTCTCCTGTGTACTTCTGCGGGACATACTCTTTGTCGACCGAAAATATGATGGCCATCAATCTTTTAATATCATCCCATGATGTGATATTCTCTTTATGCGCATACCACCATCTTGCAGGTGTGGCTCATACTGCAAGGTCCATAGCTGCGATCCTTTGCTCGTAAGGCATCTGTTGCTCAAACTGCTCAAGGAAGTCCTGGATATTTGTTAGTCCATTATATGATGGAAGGTCAGTGACCTCCGCGCCAATCCATCGTAGTGATTTACTCATAAACGCACATCTGCGAGCTGAGACTTCGTAAAGTCTGTTCTACTAGTTCTCTAGACCAACATCAGAATCCTATGCACATGAGTTGTTGCATCGCCAACTAATGTTCCCTTCTGCGGTTGGATTGATGTAGTCATTCTGGTTCGCAGTCATCTGGTAAAGGCTATCCATGTTATGTGCTTCCTCCTCTGCTCATAAGGGTTCAATATACCTAGGGCCCTGGAAGGGATCCAGTGGCGCGATGACCCGGATCTGCGCATCCTCAAAGGTCATTTGTATTCTCTTTAGGTCGATGACAGCCTTGCTACCGATCACCCAGCCAATACTTAATAACGTTGGATATGGTCGACTGTCGCCAATGATTTCTATAACCTCAAAGTCCGCAAAGCTGTGTACTCCGTCAATGTCAACTGGCACCTGTGGCAGTCGTCCCAATGGTGATATTCGCTGCTGGTTAGCTAATCTCAGGTGGATAGGCGATATGTCTAACTGAGGGCTACACATCTACTGCCATGTCTGCTTAGTTAGCACATTCACCTCTGATCCTAGATCTAAGACGACCTCATCCATTTCAAATTCTCCAATCTGTGCTATAAGCTTCATCTCTCTTCCGGTCCTTGTATGTCCTGTAATATTATGAACAGCGCGGTGTGCACTACCCGAGAGAGAAGGTTGCTGACACTGATCTATGATGCACTGTAGCTCTCCAATGGCTTTTTCATTTCTGAGGAGTTTCAAGCAACTATGCAGGAAGGATTGTACACTTCCTGTTGGCTCATCCTCGTCGTTTCTTCCTGCTGTGGTAGCCTGCGGTACCTGTTCACTGCTATCGCCATAAGGTGCTTGCTGTGGTATGCCCCTAGACGGCGGTACCCGTGATCTTGATTGTGTAGGTTCCTTGAAGGAAGCCTTAGCTTCATGAAATGTCTCTTTGTTCTTCTGTAGGTCGAGTGTTGTTGCTTTACTAGGAGCTCTACGTACCCACTCCTGACTTGTGTTCTTTCCGGTCTCCTGCGATGTCCCACTGGTGGAAGCACCGCTCCGAGTCATAATGTTAACTTTGGGTTCTAATTCCTCCGGTTCGGCAACAATAAGCTGGATGTTCTGGTGTACTACTGGATTAGGGTCTTTGATCTTAGCTATCAGGATAGGACACTCTTCTATGGTATGATCGTAAGATTTGTAGTAGTTACAAGTGGTGGTGGGGTTCTGACAGTCCCTAGCATAATTTCCTACAACTCCGCAATTATAACAAGTGATTGGCCCACGACCTTGGCCAAAAACCTCCTCCTAGGCCAAAGCCTTCTCCACGTGCAAAGCCTCCTCCACGGTCTCGTCCTCTGAATCCTCCTGCATGGCCTCTGTAAGCCTAATCCAGATGTGGTCTTGTTACTGGACCCGGTGTTTCTAATTGGATTCTGTACACATCATGTTTTCTATCTAACATGAGATCATAGGCTCAGAAGTCCTGTTCATCATGCTCGACGGATTTGCAGAAGACACAGTATAGGTTCTTAGGTGTCTGTACATACTTCTGAAGCAAAGGGCATTGCTGAGGCGGATGTCCTTGTGTTTTACATATTTCACACCATGGCCCTTGTGTTCATGGTAAGGGGTTAGGAGCCGCTGATGCTAAATATTCTGCGAAGACTAGACAGTTGTCTTTACTATGGCCTTGTGCTCTACACTTTATGCACCATATGTCTTGCATAACCTCTTTCCCTTTCTTAAGTTCATGTATCTGTAACGTGAGGTTGGCCAACTGGTTCTGTAGGGTTGTCATGCCTGTGGTAGTCTCTACTAGAGGTGAAGCCTCTAGTTTCATTTCCATCTCCAGCGCTTCATCTTGAGTAGTGAGTTTCTGCTGCATTAGTGGCAGTCTGATGTGAGGGAGCAGTGTTGCAATAAACCATTCCTTATGCTACTCTAGTGCAAAGTCAAAGCTTACTTGGTCTATCAGGGCTTTGAATTTCTGATCAAAGTCCCATACTGATTCTTATGGAAGCTGCTTAATATCCTTGAGCTCTGTTATACACTGAGATTCAGACTTAGGTTTCTTAAACTCTTTGATCATGGCATTCTTGACCTGGGAAAGTGTCTTGGGTAATGTAGTATACTTTATGTACCATGTCAAGGCTCTATCTCTGAGTGTGGTGACCAACTGTACAAGTTTAAGGTTATCATCGTTGATTGTTTTAATGATCCACATGGCTTCACATAGGAACCAATGCTGTTTCGGGTCTTCTGCTCCGGTACCTTTAAAAATAGGTAGCTTCATGTCATCTCCCATTCTATTTCTCTGTGGTGGGTTTTGGTTGACTGGATTACTACCACTCAGCGGTGTAGGTGAAGGTGATGTAGCGGGAGTAGGTATTGTCTGTGAACTACTAGATGGAGTACCTACAGGGTTATTCTGAGTCCCTGTCTGTTTCTATGGGGTATAGGGGTGGTAAGGAATACCCCCCTCTGGTTCTTCTGTGGTGCTAGGGCTCTGTTGTCTAATACTGTCTGAACTGTCTTCAAATACAGGAGAGCTAAAATCTACTTTATACTTCTTTCCACTATGTGTTCGTCCAATGTCATCAAAATCACTTTCAAACTCTTGTGACATTACTATCTTTACTTATTCATCTGAGACTAGATCCATTGTTCCTTTTTCATATAGCAGCGTCTTAAGGGACAAGTTTAGAGATCTTAGGTACTTACCACGATATCCTTTGAAGAAGTATTTTTCAGCTACGCTGAAGCTCTTTCTCTGGTCAACTGCAAATTTCGTAACAAAGCCTTCTAGCACACTTGTCAGCCAGAAGTCCACTGCTCTTGTAATGGGATTGTCAAGGTTCTGCACGGTCTGAATCAGCTCCGTTGTCCAGACAATGGTTCTTTTCTTCTTGAATGTGTTCCTATCTGTCAACTTTGATAACCAGTCGTAAAGCTCATTTCCATAGGTTGCAAAGAATATCGAATGTATGTCTGAAGCAATATGTTTTTCCAACCAGTCCTCTCTGCTTAGTCTAGGACTCCGATTTTCTTTCTTGGAAAACTCCGTTAAGTCTGAATCCAGCCACTGGTGAAACTCTTCTCTGGTAGGATGCCAACAGAACATTAACTCCGAGTTGTTCAAACCGGTAACGGAACCATTTTTTGATTGCATGGGAAGACCCGGGTTTACTATAGTCAACCAACAACACCCCTAGTTCACTGGCCCTTTCGGCGACAGACCGCACAACGGCCTGAAGTCTCACCCGAAGTGATTCTAATGGGTTGGCCAAGGACTCAAGCGTCTTGGACCAGGTTCCATGGCAATCCTACTGGTGGCTCGCAGCTCTCCTAGCTGCGAGATCTCTTTCATGCGCGCCGCGTGATCTTCCGCTCGCGATGCGCGATCTATTCCCCACTCGTGGCCCTTCTAGCCATGACGTCTCTACCCTTGCGCATCTCGTGCGGACTCTTCTCCCATTGCACAACTTCATCCTTTCAACAATATTCCCAATATTACCGCATCGCCGCGCCCCGTGCGACACGCAACTCCTGCTCAACGCTAAGTCCTTAACCTACGATATCGCGCACCGCAGCTCCTCTGCCGGTGCGGTATCTCCTTCTTGCGATACCCTCCTACCGTGGCTTAGCGCACCTAGTGTTGTTCGTGTCGACGCGCAAGACTCGATACCCAGAATGTCTTACTGTGATTAATTAACTATCTAAGGCAAGCATAAATAAGTCCTTATACGACGTGCCAAGGATTTCAACTTATATTCATCTTCCTATAGTGCTGTAACTAAATAACTCATTCATACATTAACTGTAAACAAATTGCATAACATAACTGATACGCAATTCAATCACAGAAAACGGGATTTTAAAGTGGTTCGCCCCCAGGATGGGAGTTACGTCCACAGAACTGTGCTTCTCTATTATAGCTTAAGGGAAGGCAAACATAGTTCTGCTGCACCTCTCATGCAGCTCAAGATCTTCTCTCTTATATCTTTCTTCTCTACCTTTATGTTGTCACTCTTACAACATACTCTTCCCTCTCAGTCGATCCCTGTGGATCGTTACATGCATGCTCTATAAGCCAGCTACTGGTTTCAGTAAGATTGCTATAGCTAAGACCAGAACCAGAGCTCGGCTTTTACAACAGTCTACTTATCCTTATTGCCTATTTCAATCACGACTGTCTAACTATCTAACCAACCCTTTACAATGCAAAATTACATCCTTTTATAAGCAGCCCGAAGGTCTTGCTTTTACAACACTGTGGTCCTGTCGCAACAGTAACCCAAACCCTAATTAGTGACAGTCGGTCCTCTCTGTCCTTGAGGTAGCCGCTTCCCATCACACCACAACTCTCTGCAGTCTTCCATGCTTCCCGGCACTGACCATGGGTACTATGCGTCGCTTCTCTTTTCTGTCCTTTGTCTTCAATGCTTGAGCCTCGTTGCTCCTTCTTCTTTATGAGGGTCGTTGAGCCCTCTTGTCTTCCGCCGCTGCCTTCAATGCAGTGGGTGAGCTCTCCCTTCTCGGCCGCTCAGGTACCGTTGCATTTCTTTGACTTTCCTATCTCAAAAAGTCATGGTTTCCGGCTCTGCTCTGCAGCTGGAAACGTGCTACGGCGTCGTAGCTCCGTCTTATCTTCTTTCCGCCAAAACTTATCTCTCCGCTAAACTTAGCAGCTTCTTCTGTAGCTGCGGGACCCTATTCCAACAAGAAGCAATAAATAAGAGAGATCAGTAATATGAGGGGATCATCCACCTCAATCATCCAAAGGATGTCAACAGCAACAAGCCAAGGTTAATGCTTTTTTGGATAAGCTATCAGCCTTAGTATTGTGTTCTCTGAATATGTGAATTTCTTTTAGCTGGATGAAGTAAGGTTCCATATCATGGATATGTTGACACCAACCATCAAGTTCAAGTAAAGTTAGTGATGATCTTCTATTGAACCAATTAATGATGGTTGTGGAGTCACCATGAATGTGCAGAGTGGGAAGGACCATGGATTTAGCACAATAAAGGAGAGTCCATAAAGCAAGTAGTTCAAATTTGGTGTTTGTAATCAGACCAACACCCAATTTGAAGCAAAAATAGTGGTCCTGGGTGATCAAAAGATGAACATATATACCTCCAATTTGATTGGCTGAAGCCCCATCAAAGAAGATGTAGGTACAATTATCGAAATAGTTTATTTAGTCAAACTTATTACCTTTATTTTTTGCGTTGACTTAGCCACTTTCAATTCACTAACTCTAAAATAGCTATTAAGTGTTGGATAATAATGGTGATGACTCTTGGTATTATGTTTCATTAGGTTGCAACATGGCAAACTTGTGAAACAAAATACCAAGAATTGTCACTGTTATCAAAATAGTTTATTAGGTAAAATTATCATCCAGTTTTTTTGATCCGATATCCGCTTCAATGAAAGTCCCTAGCGTTTTCCCGATGTCACTAAGCGAGGCCGAGTTCTAGAATTCCCATGGTAGTCCTGGCAAGCAAACCTAGACTGGAGTTCCCGTTCGAGATTCTGTCCAATTGTTCGGTGTTTTCTCCTATGGGTGCTGCCTGTGACACTGAAGGTTCTGCAGCTATGCTTGGAGGTTGGCTGGGGTGGAATAATGAGTATGGGCCTCCTCCTAAGGCCGGGTTTAATGGACGTGCTGCGAACACACCTAGTAGCTCTTCATCTAGTGAAGAAACCAGAACCCTACTCTCGGTTCCAGCTATCAAATTTTCCAGCTTGTTCTGCACTGTGTCCAGGGACGGTATACCGATAATTTTCAGTGAGGAGAAGATGTTGAGCTCTTGCTGCCATGGGTCAACAGATTTGTTTTCCATGTCTACCGGACCTACTCCCAAATTCACAAAAACCTCCAAATTGAACTGAACTGTCCAAAACAAAAACGAGTCGCGACAATGTCTAAATACACTTGTCATTTTTTATTATATATTATTATATATTATATGTATTTTATTTTTATTATATGTTATTTTATATTATATAAATTGTCATAATAGTATTAGGATATTTTTATTAAGCATTAGTTTTGAACTAATCATTGTTGCTACTGTTACTCACTAGCAGTTTTAAACTAATTTATGTTGTTGTTGCTAGTTGCTGAAAATGTTGTTATTACTTGCTAAAACTAGTGTTTTTACTTGTTGATATTGTTGTTGTTACTTGTTGAAACTGTTGTTGTTACTCACCAAGACTCTTGAAATTGTTTATTTTATTGTTGTTACATGTTTGTAATTGTTATTGCTACGAGCGCTAGTAGTTTCTTGACTAACACATTTCATAATTAGAGTTAAAGTTATTATTCATGTAAAGTTTTTTTTAATAGATATGTATTATGCAATTAGTATTTGTCTAAGTAAATTATGGATCTCATTAGAGGGTCATACTTCCGCTAAGTTTTAGTTGATAAATTATGATGATTTTCTAAAAAAGAACACAAGGGATCAAATTTAACTCATGGGATACCCAAAGCTTGGCTGTCAGAGAAATATGAGAAACTTTTATTTGCCATAAGAAATTCTTTTACATGTGAAGGAATATTTGACACAGGGTATCAATTTCACTTCAAATTGTTGTTACATTTCATTGGAAAAACATTTTTAGACATCCCTTTTGATTTGTACAGAAGTCTAGGAAAGATGGCATATAGGTGCTACAAAAATTCTGGAAACACAGTTTTGCGGCACTAAAGGCCAGAATTGAATAGGGGACATTGCAGAAGTTTCCAATTTTTCTCTAGCTCAGCTAATAGGTCAAAAATTGATTTTTATATGGATAGATTTTTACCAAATCAGTATGAGAATCGTGTTTGTAAATATTTTTCTTTCAAAGTAATTAAGGGGTTTAATTTAGGGTTGAGTTTTAAAAGTTAGGGGAATAGTTAATGTATGTTATTTTGTAACTATTCCTAACATACACAACCTTGAAACGAAACATCTTGATGGAATAATGATAAGTCTTATAAACAAATTACAATTAAATGTAAATAATCTTCCCAACTATTAAAGACACCATCCACATCTTTCTTTTGATAGATTTAATACAAACAATTTATTACTATGAATACAATAATAAAAATCTCCTAACCAAATAATATACTTTTACTTTTATAATAAATTGCTATTGGATTCATTATTGCTTTTCATAACTTAAATTTAAAACCCATTACTCATTATAAGCCAGTCCAATGGCTCTATACCCTTAAGGAGTCTAATATGATCTCAAATAATTAAATCATAGTTGGAAAATAATTAGTTCACACTTGAAAACTAAGGACTTATTCCTAAATCATATCTTTTGTGAGATATGGTTCATGTGGACAGAGTTCTTGAACTCTGTCCTCATGGACAATTTTTGTTTGACGATGATATTAACATGACTTTGGGCACGCATCCTAGTTTGTCACCCCAATTTTCCTAACCCCAATTCTTGAGGGTTTTGGCATTGAATTGTAGACCTTAGACCCTTCCTGTAATGGTTGTCTCTGCTGTATTCTCCAACTTGTTAAGGTGTATAACTACCCCAACCAAGAAATTGTTTGCTTTGCCTTGGTTTTTTAAAAGTCGCTACTTATTTCAACTTCTTTGTTCCCAAACTTTTGTCCCTGAACTAGTGTGTTTTTCAAGGTCCTGGCTTTGACAGGATCTGTTCCCTATGGTATATTTTTGATTGATCCAAGGTCGTTCCCTAGATACGGTACCGCTCTCTGCCTTAAAACCTGCTCTTTATTGGCACCGCCAGAACGGGTACCCTGTGGTGGGGCAGGTGATTGGCACCCCCTTATTACTTTCCTTTCCTACCTTATGACTTGCTTGAGCTGGAAACATGAAATTCAACCCATACCCCTTATTTCTCTTTCCTTCTAAAAGATTAAGGGCTTCTATTCCCTGTAGTATCCGATCTTACCGGTTGAATATGAGGATGAACTAGTCTGGTGAATTAATACCTCCTTATGAAGTAAGACCTCCTCATTGTGGAAGTTTTTATTCCATTATTATTCCCATAAGATAGTCTGACCTTCCTTAGCTTAAGATGGGTTTTACTAGTTGTAGTCAGGGGCCCCAATTTCCTAGTTCTATTTTAACCATTTGATAGGTTCGGATAATTAGTCTCTTCGAAGTACTTCTTTGATCAAGCTTGTCTATGTAAAACTAAAGAAATTGCTTAATTGCATCTATAGATGCGCTACAAAATGAATGATCACTATAATAGTGACTCACAGATACGAGAGGGGGTGAGGCATGTAGCCCTATTCTAAGTTCATGACCCAAACAACAAGTTTCTCATTTGTAAGGTAAGAAGGTTTGTAAATTGAATCCCTAAATAACCCACTAAATAAGGAAGGGTCTGTCTGCATTCAAGCTTGTCCCACAAAGGAGAAAACATCGTAGCGTGCACAAAAAACCCTTGTCACCTAAAAACCCTTGTCACAGGATGCCCAAAAACCATTGTCACATCATGCCCAAAAACCATTGTCACATCATGCCCAAAAAACGGAGGTCATGATGTTTACCCGTTGAGCCATGAGCTCCAAATCCAAAACTGGAACTCCAAAACGTGAACCGTGTGCTCCAAATCTGTACCGTCAGCTCCACTCCTTAAGCGTGAGCTCCAATTATCAACGGTGAGCTCCAATTCTGAACCCTGTGCTCTGGCGGACCTACTCCCAAATTCACAAAAACCTCCAAATTGAACTGAACTGCCAAAAACGAGTCACAGCAATGTCCAAATACACTTGTCATTTGTTATTATATATTATTATATATTATATGTTTTTTATTTTTATTATATATTATTATATATTATATGTATTTTATTTGTATTATATGTTATTTTATATTATATAAATTGCCATAATAGTATTAGGATATTTTTATTATATCCTAACTTGAATAAAGAACCTTCACATTAATGAGGGAAGAACCATCTACATAACGACACATCCCGATCTTGGATAAATGAAAATATATCTTTGAAGGATGATTGAAAAGTTGAGCATGTGAGCATGGTGATGATGATGATGTTGATGATGATGATTATGATTATGATGTTCATGTTGATGATGACGATGATGATGATGTTGTTGATGATGATGATGATGTTGATGATGTTGATGATGTTGATGATGTTGTTGATGATGATGATGATGTTGATGGCGACGATGACAATGATGTTGATGATGATGATGATCCTGATGATTGTGATGATGATGATGTTACAAGGTCTAAAACACGTCAACACATCTTCCATCATTTTGTTCACAATTTTTTGTTATTGGTGTGCAATTTATGTCTTTGTTGTATGAGGGTTTCCATAAAGAGTTGGTCTTTCCACCATCTATTTGCAAGGAGTTGAGAATGAGCTAAGCAATGTTGGAATCCTTAGATCCAATAGAGATTGGAATTATTCCATGGAGCCATAGGGCATACATTAGAGAAAATTTCGGGTCTAAAATGGGCCTTATAAGAAAATGTGCCAACAATAAATTATGGTGAGTTGGAATTCAAGAACCAATAGAATTTCAATAAATGAGTTAACCATAATGGTTGAATTGGCATATTTGTCATAAAAAAACTACTTTTTTTGTTCGTATTTTCGACATATATCCCTGTCATTTTACTCAAATTTTGAGTGGTAGAGCTCGTTGAATGAGTACCCACAACACATACTTTTGACGGACCCCTCTACCCAAAAAACAAGAAATAGCTGAAAATGAAATGATGACGTCATCATCACGTTTTTCAGGTATTTCTTGTTTTTGGGGTAGTGTGGCCCGTCAAAAGTATGTGATGTGGGTAATCATTGGATGCAAAATTAAGTTCTGCATTCAATGAGCTCTACCACTTGAAATTTGAGTAAAAAAACAAGGAGATATGTCGAAAATACGAACAAAAAAATAGTTTTTTCTTTCTTCCTCCAAAATTAATAAATATTATTTTATTATTTTTCTTTGGAGGCCAATTTTAGACCTCAAATTTAAAAAGTTTATAGTGTTAAATTTCTAAATTACCCCTAAAATTTAGGTTTCAATCCCAATTAACATGTGTGTAATACCAATGAGTAGAATTATGATGAGATACATGAACACTTTTATGGTAAACATAATGTCCATTTTTCTGACAACATGCATGCCTAAATTTATGACATATTAAATGACTAATTCTTTGATGCATTAGCATCAATATTAGATTTAGAAATATTCTCAAAAAGTATTTCCCTTGTAACATCATAAAATACATCAATATTATGTTGTTAATAATGACTTTATTGATGTTGAAAGGAATTATTTTATGTGTTGTAAATTGCATCTTAAAGAAAAAAAGAAAAATAAATGGAATATAATATCTCACCATCTCTATATCGTTACATTGATATTCAACTTCACATTAGTTCCCATATACTAATATTCAATTCCATATTATTTCAAGATGTTAACTTTGTGTGTGTACACATTTGTGTGGATATTGTAATTAGTCAATTGGTTCTAGCTTAACTAGTTGTGTGATGGATTGTTACTCTCTCCATCATGTTCTATTCTTGTAAACGACCTATTTAGCTCGTAATGAATACATTGATATAACAACTTCGAGTGATGTCGTTGACTTGGCCTTGTGCTTGGAGAATCTAAGGTTTACCATAAGTACCATATTTAAAGTAAATAAAAGTGTCAAATAATTTACCTCACCATCAATATTATGTTGTTAATATTAACCTTATCAATATAAAAAAAAATTATATGTTTTTAAATTTTTTTCAAGAAGAAAAAAAAACAAAGTACTTTTGTTATTCAAATTTGAATAAAAAAGTACAAAGTCAATACTAGAAAATCCAATAGCCATCTCAAAACTATCAAGAGAATAAAAGACAAGCCTATTGCACATCAAAAAGAACAATACCTAAAAATAACCTCAAAGCAAGGAAGCAAGCATCTTTAGGTCTCACAAGACAAAAGGTGTTAACTTTTCATATGCTTAGCTAATACATCAGTATTCATTTCATTTTCATAACAAAAGCATATAAGCAGGATCATTGAAAGAAATAGAATCACAAGAACAACAGAGATTTATCCTGGGAAAACCCTAAAGGGAAAAAAAGCTTTCTCAATATAGATGCCCCAAAAAGATAAAAGACAAAAGATAAAACCAGCAAGGAGATCAAATCTTGATCCTCCTCCTTCTCCAGCTATTTCTCTCTCTCCACTAATGTGCTACACAAGTGAGAGTGTGTGTTCCAAATGAGGAGCACTACACCTCTATTTATATTCATCTGTTCACTTAAGTTAACTCATCTGTCATGTAGGCTCGAGTTAATCATGTAGGCTCGAGTTACACATGTAGGCTCAAGTAACCACACTGGGGTGCTAATGACCCACCTTTACAATTAGAGGGGACTGCCTCATGACTCTTATTAGTTCTTCTGATTACGAGCATTGGGGTACAAAGTAATACAAGTGGTTCTCCGGTTAGGACCATCGGGGACCACAAAGAAATAAATATAGAATATTCTTCGAAGTTACAATATTTCAACACTCCCCCTTAACGAGAAGGGTATTCTATAACAACATCAACAACAACAATAATAGGAGAGAGATAGAGGACATCATCAACATCATCAGGGTGATACATCTATAAATCATTGGAAGCTTTTCAACATCATGTAGCCTTCATCTTCAATCTTTAGTCTTTAGCATCATCGATACTTTGACCGCTTCGATCAGCAGCATCTTGACTCTTCAATCAGCAGCAACATCTTCAACACTTTGACCTTTCGATCAACAACATCTTTAGCACTTTGACCTTTCGATCAACAACATCTTCAACACTTTGACCTTTCGATCAGTAACATCTTCTTCATCACTTTGGCCTTTCGATCAACAACAACATCATCATCATACTCTGATCTTTCAATCAGACTCATCATTATCATCAGCCTCTGATCTTTTGATCAGAACCATCATCAACCGAACATCATCATACTCTAACATCAACTCATCATCATATTCTGATCTTTCGATCAGTACGTCATCATCATCTTACTTTGATAATACGGCATCATCATCATCAGGATCTCATCATCATCACATTATAATCTTTCAATCAGAAACATCATCATCATCATCATCGCATTTTGATCTTTCAATCAGAAAACATCATCATCATCAGCAACATCATGATCATAAGCAACTTCTGATATTCTGATCAGAAAATATCATCATCATCATATTCTGATCTTTCGATCAGAGAGCATCATCATCATCAGGAACTTCTGAACTTTTGATCAGAGAACATCATCATCATCATAAAAAAATCAACATCATCAAAACATCAACATGATCCTTCCTTTCAGAATTACGGGATTTAGGTCTTTACGGAGTTACTAATGATCCTTCCTTTCGGAATTACAGTATTTAGGTCTTTACAGAGTTACTAACGATCCTTCCTTTCAGAATTACGGGATTTAGGTCTTTACGGAGTTACTAACGATCCTTCCTTTCGGAATTATGGGATCAACACATTTGTGGAACTCAGACAATCCTTCCTATTGGAATTACGGGATCAACACATCTGTGGAACTCAGACAATCCTTCCTATTGGAATTACGGGATCAATTCAATGATCCTTCCTTTCGGAATTACAGGATTTAGGTCTTTACGGAGTTACTAACGATCCTTCCTTTCAGAATTACGGGATCAACAAAGATGTGGAACTCAGCCAATCCTTCCTATTGGAATTACGGGATCAACACATCTGTGGAACTTAGACAATCCTTCTTATTGGAATTACGGGATCAATTCAATGATCCTTCCTTTTGGAATTATGGGATTTAGGTCTTTACAGAGTTACTAACGATCCTTCCTTTCGGAATTATGGGATCAACACAGATGTGGAACTCAGACAATCCTTCCTCTAGGAATTACGGGATCAACACACGTTCTCGAGTACCAAAGTCACCGGATCCATTCTGAACCGAAGTTCAAGGATGATACAATCCTACCACATTCACGGGGACTGAGATCTCCAGATACATTTTGAACCGAGGTTCAGGGATGATGCAATCCACCACTTTCACGGGGGCCGAGACCTCCAGATACATTTTGAACTGAGTTTTAGGGATGATGCAATCCACCACTTTCACGGGGGACGAGAACTTCAGATACATTTTGAATCGAGGTTTAGGGATGATGCAATCCACCACTTTCACGGGGGCCGAGACCTCCAGATGCATTTTGAACCGAAGTTCAAGGATAATGCAATCCTACCACTTTCATGGGGGCTGAGACCTCCAGATACATTTTGAACCGAGGTTCAGGGATGATGCAATCCACCACTTTCACGGGGGCCGAGACCTCCAGATACATTTTGAAACGAATTTCAGGGATGATGCAATCCCACTACATTCTCGAGGACCAAAGTCACCGGATCTATTCTGGACAGATGTCCTAGGATGATACAATCCCTCTTCATTCTCGATGACCGAGATCACCGGATCACTTTAGGGAAAGAGCCTAGGGATGATACAATCCCACTGCAACATCACTACTCCCCCTTTCAAGGAAGGTCTTTCCGAACAACACCAAGCTTGTCTCGAAAGTGTTCGAACTTTACTCGAGACAGAGTCTTCGTCAGTACATCATCATCCAAACCATCATCATCTACATCTTCAGTATGTGAATACTGAACTATCACCCTCTGTATCTCCAGTATGTGAATACTGAAAGCATCCTCATCTATATCTTCAGTATATAAATACTGAAAGCATCATCATCTCTATATTCAGTATAGAAATACGGAATCACCATCATCTGCATCTACAATATGTAAATACTGAAACATCATCATCTGCATCTTCACTCGTTTGTAGAAATACCGGATTTTTATGTGTTACAATGGAACACAGGGTTCTCTGTCATCACAAATCTGGTTATCACATAGAATCATTGTAGTATCCATCTTGAGGTCAAAGAGACCTGATATCATCTTTTGAAGCCATATGGCTTCACAACTTAGCAGAGCAATCTGCTATGTATTCTGCTCCAGCCGTGCTAAGAGAAACACTGGACTATTTCCTGCTAAACCATGCACTCATAGCAGATCCCAGACTATAACATCCACTTGAAGTGCTTTTCTTGTCTGAGATACTTCCAGCCCAATCTGCATCTATGTAGTCATACAATCTATACTCATGGCTACCATCATAGTATAGACCAAAGTCTATAGTCCCTTTCAGATATCTCATCACATGTTTTGCAGCTACTAGGTGAACCCGTCTTGGTTGAACAAGATATTGACTTAAGGTGTTCACAACAAAACAAATGTCTGGTCTAGTATTTGTTAAGTACATCAAAGACCCAATAATCTATCTGTATTGAATCACATCCACTAACTCTGATGAGTCATCAGCTAACAACTTCAAGTTGGAATCCATGGGTGTGGTCATGGCTTTGTATTCCAACATATCGAATATTTTCAATGTCTCTACTGCATACTTTCCCTAGTCGAGAAAGATTCCTTCTGAATTTTGCCATACTTCCAAACCTAGGAAATAATGCATTAACCCAAGGTCTTTCATCTCAAATTCTTCTGCTAGTTTCTTCTTGCTTTCCATGATCTGTTTCTCATTCCTTGTCAAGAATAATTCATCCACATATAGTATGATAGGTTCATCTTCTACAACCTTGTAGTAAAGGTTAGGATTGACTTTACTCTTGGCAAAGCCCATGCTCGTCAAGAAACTATCTATTCTTCCATACCAAGCTCTAGGAGCTTGCTTTAGGCCATAGAGGGCCTTCTTCATCTTACATATGTGAGTCCATCTGTCTTCAAATCCTTATGACTATTCAATGTAAAAATCTTCCTCATTCATACCATTAAGGAAGGTTGTTTTCACATCCATCTAGTGTAATTCCCACTTTATCATGGATGCAAGTGCCATGATAGCTCTAATCGAAGTATACCATGCTACTGGGGAAAATGTCTCTTCATATTCAATTCCCTCTTTCTGAGAGAAACCTCTGGCAATATATCTTGCTTTATACTTCTCAATACCTTCGTCAGCTGCATGCTTTATTTTGCATATCCATTTGGAGGATACTATACTCTTTCCTTCTGTATCCCAAACATCATTCTAGTATTCTTTCATCATAACATCTTCCATGAGTTCGTCTTGTCAGGTCATCAACATATCCTAGTCTTCTGCATTCAACCTTGAAGGTTGGAACCCACTTTACTCTTGGTAAAGTCTCGATCCAGCAGGAAGCTGTCCATCATGTCGTACCATGTCGAACTTAGATATCTTCTGTAGTCACTCCCCCTGAAGCGGAATATCATCTTCCTTCTTCATTCTGTACAGGTGGTTCTATACTTGTCAATAGATTATGTCATGTCATAGTCTATTCTTTCTGAGGAAAATCATGAACCTTGCTTTGTACACTTGTTCTTGTAGATCCATATGGAAGATACTACGTACTTCCCTTTATGTCTCGAAATCATATCGTATACATCATTCCCCATGATCAGCTGTTATTCTTTTATCATAGCTTCTTTCATAGCATTATTTTCTTCATCTTGAGTTATCTTTCATACCCATTGTGGTCTTCATCCTTCGAGGTGGATCTATCGCTCTCTGAATCTCTTTCTTCCATCATGATGTCTCTGACCCTGGGAGCTTCAGATTCATGTTTATTGGAGTGACTCTTGAATTGTCATCACTTGTTCTTCGAAACAAGTCTCATCCTTCTTTTCTTGTAGGAGGTTGTACAAGACCTTCTACAATTCAAATGAACCAGTTGCATGGTTAGAACTATTTCATAAAAAATATGAATAACGACAAATTCTTATGCATCATGCAACTGTTTAGCCAATACAACATTCATCCATATCTCACGGAAACATTTCTAGATGCCTTCCATCTCTACCAGGACAACATTGAGATTGTGCACTAATCCAATATGTCAGCAAAGATGTTTCATTCTAGATAAGTAGAAATGGAGAGTTGTATAGCACCATGAGCTAATTACCCATCACATGCATATTAGTAGTATATACTCATTAATAAAAACAATCTATCATGCATAACACATCAAACAGAATATAATCAAATGCATAACAAAACAATATCATTAAATGACAATTGAATACTTATCTTTTGTTTGTTTCGTGGGTAGACTCCTTCTTGATCATTCTGCTTCATCATCTTCTTCATTCATGAAATCATCATTTTTTATCCAAATGATAATATGGATAAGAGGTTCATCAATAATTGATTTCTTCATATTCCTCATCGCTTGAGGGATCTTCTTTGAATGGTGAGAGCTTGATCTTCAATTGCTCCCATCTTCTTCTTCTCTTCTTATGAGGCGAGCTGAAAGCAATTACTTCCTTCTGGCATACATTATTCACATGAATGAATCCCATGATCCTGGGAGGCCATTCAAGGTGGCTATCACCACTTCTGCATTCTCCACTTCTTCTTCTACCGCTTCAAGTTGTTCTGCATTCTGGATCTTCACATTCTTCAACTGTTTTCTCAAAGCCATCTTCTGATTTAAGTTCTTATCTTCAAATAGCTTGATCAAGGAATCAAACATCTTCAATGTCTTTAGGGAAGACACTCATGATACAAGTTGATCTGTGATTGAATCAACAATGATCTTCTTGGCGTTAATCAAGTTCTTCTTGTGTAAGGCTTTGAGCCTCATCTCCGTATGGAACTGGAACCTCTCTACTCATGTAGGTGTCCAATTCATTTTATTTAGAGAGATCAAATACTTCCATGCTTGGAATTTGTCAAATTTACTAATATTATCATCAATCTAATGTGATAGATCACTTTGAAATTAGAGCCTCAAATGTAAATAACAAAATATTAGATCTTACCGATTTAAGGTGTCCGTCCTGCTTTCGGAGCTCGCTAATCTAGGGTTTGTTAGAGAAACCCTAATTTTCAAAACTTCGAATCTTTTATATCTGATTGGATATAAATATAGATCTCTTCAATTGGAGTTGTCCAATGTACTCCTTTTCTGAAAACAATGGAGGGAAGCTCCCGAAACAGGAAGCCCTAGTTTTCCAATTTCTTTTGCAGAAATTCCTGTCATTGTTTCTGTGATATCTCCGAAATTACTGCTCCTCTGTGTCTGAAATTTCGTACTGAGGTAACTTAGCATGTCCCTGATCCAGCACCATAGGTTTCAGCAGAATTGGTTTTACCAATTGGGATTTATAATCCTTTTCCCAAGGTGACTTGTTATAGGACTGTTCAGAACAACGAAGTTGTACGGCGTGCCATGTGTCACTGTTTCGTATTCTTGTTCTAAAATTTAGACCACAGAAATTAAAGTCTGTGATATTTATGGAATATCTTTAGGAATTTAATTTGGATCTCTGTAGCCCAAGCTATAGCAATTTTCCCCAGGTCTCCTGTTTAGGGATGAATTCTGGAAGAGGCTAGAACCCTAACTAGGCTCACTCAAAAATACCTCTTCAGCAAGAAGCCCTAATTTCTTTTGGGGAGAGAGAGAAGGCTATTTTTCCTTATGAAAGCTGTCCTATTCAGGGTGGCTCTGATACCATGTTAACTTTTCATATGCTTAGCTAATACATCAGTATTCATTTCATTTTCATTACAAAATCATATAAGCAGGATCACTGAAAGAAAAAGAATCACAAGAACAACACAAATTTATCCTGGGAAAACCCTAAAGGGAAAAACCCAGCAAAAGCTTCCTCAATATAGATGCCCCAAAAAGATAAAAGACAAAAGATAAAACCAGCAAGGAGATCAAAGCCTGATCCTCCTCCTTCTCCAGCTACTTCTCTCTCTCCACTAATGTGCTACACAAGTGAGAGCGTGTGTTCCAAATGAGGAGCACTACACCTCTATTTATATTCATCCGTTCACTTAAGTTAAATCATCTGTCATGTAGGCTCGAGTTAATCATGTAGGCTCGAGTTACACATGTAGGCTCAAGTAACCACACTGGGGTGCTAATGACCCACATTTACAATTAGAGGGGACTGCCTCATGACTCTTATTAGTTCTTCCGATTAGGAGCATCGGGGTACAAATTAATACAAGTGGTTCTCCCGTTAGGACCATCGGGGACCACAAAGAAATACATATAGAATATTCTTCAAAGTTACAATATTTCAACAAAAGGTAGAGAAGACCACAAGACGATATCAACCAAAGTATTGAACAAAATATAACAAGCATATACAAACATACAAAAACCAGTCAACTTAAGAGAGGATGAAGATTGAATCTCGACTTCCAAAGAAATTTCTAGTATTTCCTCCTAGTGAAGGAAATCTTCAATATCCTCCAAAGCAGCTTTAGAAAAAGAGTCATATTTCAGTTCTTTGAAGATATGTTCAATAGAAATATCATGAAAGGAGGTTAAAATCTATCCAGTTTGGTTGAACCAATGATGAAGAGATATGATCTGTAAAGAGCATAACTTCTTTTCCGAGTTAATAATCACCAACAAATATCCAATGATTTGAATAGAGTCAATGCCTAAAGAGGAGGCAAAGAATAAGAGACACCATAAGGCCATCAACTCTACCTTGGTGTTTGAATGTAAATTGTAGTTCAATCTCAATTTGATGTGATCATCCTCATTGATTTTAAGAACATAACCAACACCACATATTCCATCCTTTACAACACCATCAAAGAAGTCATACGTTGTAGAGAGAGGAGGCAAGTTGCAGAATTGTCTTACCTTCTTTTTCTTCTTTGTCACAACATCATATTCCTTATACAGATTGATAATTCTTAGTACGCTAGCAAAATTGTTCATTGGTTTTCCTTAAAATAATACAAAGTTTCTTCTCTTCCAAATTTCCTAGCAAATGAACACTAGAAGGAGTTTAAGATTTGCAGAATTACTGAACCACTAAAGTAAATTTCCATCCACAATTAAGGGCCCCAATATTGATTAATGTTCAAGAAGTTACACATAGATTTCCAAAGTGACCTACTAAAAGAACGATAGACAAAAATATGATCAATCGATTTAGAGTTTGATTTACAAATTGAGCAAATGCTAGTACCACACCAACCTCTTTGAAGCAATTTGTCCTAGGTAAGTAAGCAGTTTTGCAGGGTTAGCCACAAGAAACATCTTATCTTTTGTGGTAAGTGCCAATTCCATAATTTTCCATACCACCATTTAGTAACATCAAAAGAATAATTCTTTGTAATTGCAGAGTAAGAATAAGTTGCAGTAACTTACCCATTTAGTTGATTGCAAGACCAAATCAATTGATTTTATCCATTGCTAAGTCTAATATCTTGTTTATTGAGGAGGGAGATCTACTGAAACCATCCTTCTCCCCATATACTACCTAGATTCAAATCATCCGCAGTCAACCAATAGGAGTTAGAGAGATGCATACAAGGAGGCTTCTTGATATGAGCCAAGGTAATAAAGACCAATTCAGATAAATAGTCTAGTAGAAAGGGAGATAAAATATAATTCTCTTAGTTTGCAATAACATAGTATATTCCAACCAAAACAATGGAACCATCCCCAACTTTCCAAGAGAAACCAACACTAATCCATGAAAAGGATTTAAAGAACCCACTCCAAAATTTTGTTACATTCCTTACACTTTTGAATAGATTCTAAATCCATTTAATAATATTTCCTTTCATACACTTACCATGCAAAACATCATTCCACAACCCTTTTCCGAATAAAACTCTCCACATAATTTTCATGCTCAAGGCCATACTGAAAAAATGTAAAATTTTTATATTTCAACCACCCACATTTGTTGGCTTGGATAATATTTCCTAATTGACAAGATAATTGACAAGATTCATCTTGCCTCCCATATCATTTCCAACCCATAAAAAGTTAAACATCAACTTCCTTAATCTGTTGAGAATAGTTTCAGTAACAAGAGCCAAGGAGAACCATAAGACAAGTATACCCACAAGAGAAAACTTCAACAAAGTTATTATTCCACCTAAGGATAATACCCTGAAAGTTCAATTGCCAATAATTTTTTTCAAAATTTGGAATCAACCATAGCCAATATTTAATCCCATAATAGTTGGGCTTCAAAAAATACCCCAAATACTTGAATCCATCTAATAAATAAGAAAGGTATATATATGTCTTAAGGAATCCTCTTCAACCCCATAATGGAGAAAGGTAGACTTTGATACACTAACTTCCATATCAGATGTTGAACAAAAAAGATCAACAATCTAAACAAAACAATGACATTCTTCCATAGAACCATTGCCAAATAAAACGACATCATTGACGAATAGTAAACGTGTAATAAAAATTAAAGAGGAGAGTTTTATTCCCTTTATTTTACCCTCATCTTTAGTCACAGAGATTAATCTACTTAGGCCTTCAATCACCAAAAGAAAAAGTAGTGGAGAGAGAGCAAATCCTTGTATGATACCTCTGGAAGTATGGAAGAAACTAGTAAGAGTGACATTGATAAGAATTGCAAAATGGGTTGAAGTCACACATGCCAGAATATAGTTGGCCAATCAAATAGGTAAACCAATTTGAATGAGCAACAAGGAGAGATATATCTAGTTAACCTTATCATAGGCTTTGACGAGATCCATCTTCAAAATCAAGGCATCAATATTTTTTTACTTAATTGAATGAAGGCATTCTTAAGTTACCCCCACAACATCCAATATTTGCCTATTGCCAAAAAACCCAAATTGTTCCTTAGACATCATATCAGCCAATCTTGTCCTTAACCTGTTGGAAATTATTTTAGTAATAATTTTATAAGCAAGATTGCAGAGGGAGATAGGACTATAGTCATTAATGGTCTTAGGCTTGTTCTTATTAGGAGTTGTTGTACTAAAAGTAGAGTTAAGAGTGTCAGATACAAATCCTTCAACTTTGGATTGTTCCACCATATGTAGTAACTCATCCATCAACATATCAAGGAAGGAAAGGAAAAATTCAACCATCCAACCATTAGGGAGAGGGCTCTTGTCCTTGACAAGTTGTTTCAAAACTAGCTCAATTTTCCCTAAATTAACAGGATTCCCAATGGCATTTCCTTAATTAGGAGAAAAAAAGAAGTTTTTCAATAACCTTTAATTGAAAGAAGATATCATTTATATGAGGATCCTTAAAATGTTTGGAGAAGTGTCTTTTGGCAACAAATTCCAAATCTTTCTAAGACTGGATAGAGGATCATTCCGCATCCAATAAGTCCCAAATGGAATTGATATTCCTTCTAACAGAAGCAAATTGTGAAAAAAATGAGTATTATTATCTATAAGAGCCACCCAAGTGGCTCTACTCTTTAAACGCCAAGTCATCTCTTCCTACTTTAACAACTTAGATTTTTGAAATTCTAGATCAAATAACTTAGATTTTTCCTCCACATAAAATATACCAGATAAATTAAAGATCTCATGAATCAGACCTTCAATATTGACCAGATCCTCATTAGATTTCTTTTTTTGCTCACATTTCCACTTAATCACCAACCTCTTTAGATATATTAATATGTGAATAAGATTACCCATAGGATTAGCTTCCTCATACACATAAAAAGAAGTTCAATTGTTTTTGACAAAGATACAAAAATCCCAATTCTAAGGCACATACGATTGAATTTGAAGAGATAACTACAAAGAAATTTTAGATCATCAATCTCAAGACAAAAAACAGATGGTCCAAAATGGTTAAACTAAATTTACCCAAAACTATTAAATTTTAATATATATAATTAAAAAAAATCAAATTATATAAATCTTATACTTAATGATCAATACAATATTTATAAATTAATTTTCATATATAGATAAATAAGTTACTTAAATTAAAATACAACCAAATTTAACAAAAACTTGAAATCAAAATACTTTGTCAAAATACACACTTAAATATAAATATGAAAATGATTGATCTATATACAAGAGAGTTGTGTTTAACTCATAAAATTTAAATATGAAATATTAACTCATAAAAATGATTGATTTATATGCAAGCGAGTTGTGTTTATAAACATTCAAATAATTAATAATTTAACATGATAGGTTCAAAAATTATTATATTTTATATATTATAAATATTGTTATCATTTTCATAAATATATTTGTTATAAATAATATTTTAAGGAGAGGTCTAAATAAGCGACGATTTTATCTGGAGTTTTCTTTCTCCGTTAGACACTTTCTTTCCGGGCTCCCTCTAGTTCACCAGTGACATAGGTACAGGGTCGTACCAAGAGAATGTCATGTCAAAATTACTAGTCAAATTCCCAAGGTGACGCCCTTACAATATATTACATGCTAGTGGGACATGGGCAAACTAAAACGCCCCGTTTTCTGAAACGGGTCTTTCCATAAAACCGCTCCACTCATACAAACGGTCGTCTGTCCCATTGTCGTGTTCTGACATCTCATCTCAATGTCCACATCAAACCTTGCCTGCTGCCCTTGCAGAGATGCATTTTCAGAGCCGCGTTGCCGTCACCTAAGGATCCATCATGTAAGATTTAATATCTTACCAACTCATCCCTCTCGAGTTCGTTCAAAACAATTTTCCAAGCTAAACATTTATCATGGAGTAGCAGTGGGAGTGTGGGAGTGATAGCGGGCATGGCCTCCAAGGAGAGGCCAAATCAATTTTATCTGTTTGGAACTCTTTCTGTCATCATTGTTTATTTTGGCTGGAAATTCTTCAGCGATAGCTTACCAATAATAGTGATAGTGATATCTTACCAAAAAGTAATAGTGATAGTGAATATTATGGGAGAGATCTTGTACTTAACGTTATTTTTATTAACGTTAAATAAAAATAATGTTAAGTACAAGTTCTCTCCCATAATATTCACTATCACTATTATTTTTTGCCGACATGTTACAAACATTACATCACATTACAAGATCTCCCCCATACTGGGTTGTAGAGTGCCTCTCGGCACAAAAATAAATTTTCTAATAAGCCAAGATGTTGTAATCTTCCTACCTAACAAAATAATAAAAAAGTAAAAATTTAATTATCCTTAAAAAAAATATGTGGGTCAAAAAACACAAAATTGAATTATCCGCAAAAAAATGTTGGCCTTGCACATGGTTTTAAAATCATGTGCAAGGCATTCTAAACAATCCATGGTTTTATTGTACATGGTTTATGAGGCTTCGCACATATTTTTTAAGCCATGTGCAAGGCCTCTTAAACAACCCATGGTTTTATTGTACATGGTTTAGGAGGGCCTTGCAAATGGTTTTAAGACCATGTGCAAGGCCTCCTAAACAACCCATGATTGTAGGAGGGCCTTGCATATGTTTTAAAACCATGTGCGGGGAAATGATGCAATGTTCGTTCGTAACAAAATAAAAAATATTATATGTTGGCCATAAAGAATATTAAATATTAATAATAATAAAATTATATGTGGACCTTAAATAAAAATATGTGTCTTTTGGTTTGAATCAAATCAATGGATACCTAAGAAGATGTTTGCACCTCTATAGATTTAATTCATCTGGACGCTTGATAGAGCCTAGGATTTGGATCTACGGTGGTAAAGGTCTAAAGAACATATTTGATATTAAATTGAAGTACAAAAAAATGAATGCAATCCTACACTATTATAACAAAAGGTAAATACATTACATCAAGTAACTTTTGAAAATACATTATATTTCAATTGGAATGACCACATTCCACCCAACTATAGACTATAACTTGACAATGTTCTTTTCATGAGGTTATTATTGTGAATTTGTTTGTTTTAATCACATTGTGTTGATGTAATTATTTCTATGCATTTCATTTAATGTCTCCTTTAATTTATTTAAGCATATAACTATATGAAACTCCTTGCTCTTTAATTTATTTAAGCATATAACTAAATGAAACTCCTTACGCTCTAATAGTTATATCTTATAGCTGTAAAACTCTTCGATTTTAAGGGAAAGCATAGGAACATAATGTATTTATACAATAATTTGATTCCATAAACATGAATAACAATGAATATATTATTACTTTTAGTTAATATAATAATACCTGATTTCATAACAAAAGGTCATGAATCAAACTAGTCGACATGAAATAAATCGCTATGATAAGTTAACTCTTATGTAGATTATTTTGTAGTAAACTAGAACGAGTAATAAAGGTCTAAAGAAAATATTTGATATTAGATTGAAGTACAAAAAAAATGAATGTAAGTATACACTATTATGACAAAAGGTAAATACATTACATCAAGTAACTTCTGAAAATACATTACATTACAGTTGGAATGACCACATTCCACTTAACTATAGACTATTGTATTAAAGAAAATGGAGGTAATATGGTGGATTAAAAGATGGACACCTTTAAACATATTTATGCCACCATGGACCATTTTAATTTTGATAAAAAAAATTAAAAGTCTCCAATTGTTTATAGTAAAGATTAAAGGGGAAAATAAAGTTGAAACATGGTGATTTTGATTAAGTATCAAACATTTTGGGAGGATTTTAGGATGCATACATATAGTAGTAAAACATTGGAGCATATTGTTAATGAGAATGAAGAAAAGTTAAAAGAACAAAAAAAATAGAATGGTAGAGATGGAGAAGATTTTTGAACTTTAATGTCTTGTTTGCAAAACCCCTCACTTTAAATAATGGACTTATAAAAATGTACAAATATTTGGACATTATAATTGAAAGTTGCATCAATTGATTGTGGCTTCTTATAACCTTGGACATGAGAGATTTTAAGTTTCTTTACTTCTTTAGGTATAGTGTTTGATAGATTAATTCAATTTTTAAAATAAAATAAAATTGTTATTTATTGATTATGTTATTAACAATATAAAAAATAACTTATTTTCTAATTAATTAATGAAATCATAAAAAATATTAAAAAAAAAACAACTCATTTCAAGTGCACACTTTTAGATCTGTGGCATAAGTGGTAAAGGAAAAAATATAAGCCGGACAATAACAACTTATAAGGGTTATAGTTGTAGTCGACGGGAATAGATCTAGTGTTACCGATTTCCCTAGTGAAAAAAAAAGAAATTACTACTATCCTCTAAATAAGATAACAAATAATATATTAGACTAATTATTAAAGATGAAAAATGAAACCATAGTGATCATAAACCATAATATTAGAGTAAGAAGCTATCATCTGCCATTATAATGTCATATTGTCATTAAAGTTTGTGAAAGATTTCTAAAGGAAAACTAATTTTATATCTTAAATGATCTCATTTCAAACCATTTTTTAAAAGCTCAATTGAAAAAATAATTTATCAAATTGTTTTATTTTTTAAGAAAATGTTAAATAATATTCTTTAAATTTATTTTAAAAACTTTTTTATATATATTTTTACCTTATTTTTATAAAGTCAATTGTTTTATTTACTTAAATATATATACAAGAGGTAAAGTTATTGATGTTTATAAATTTAGTATCTATACATAAATATCTCATTTCAGTTGCAAGAAGGGAATTATTATTGGCGTAGTCTAAGGCTTCTACAATTTCGCTCAGATTACTCCATTGACCTGCGTTGTTAACTCTCAAGGCTTCTGACATTCTCTCTCCCTGTTTTAGCCAGCTGTTAACTCTCGAGACTTCTGACATTCTCTATCCCTGTTTTAGCAAGCGTCCTTCATCGGGTCCCACAGGATCCCTAAAGATCTTCCGTCACGTAACCTGAATCATCTATATGCTCTGATAAACAGTTATAAATAGTCCTGTACAATATTACAGTAAGGGTCTTCATGAATTTGAGTTGTCAAATAAATGAGGTTCAAAATGGTTTCAGAATTATAAATACATTGCCCTCTCTAGAACAAAACATGTAAGTGCCAAAAGGTTTGTATGAGAGAACAAAACATGTGAGTACCAAAAGGTTTGTATGGGCATTGCTTGGCGACAGTGTCTAACTCCTTTTGGAGAACCAGTCCATAAAGAGTCTTATAAGCATCTTGAATAAAAGAATCAGGTTTATTTGAACAAAAGAGCAATGGCTCAACAATGGACTCAAATGGCCTCATGCCAATGAGGCAAAATAACAAACAAGGGCTCAACAATAGACTCAAATGGACAAGGGCTGGTTGATCATCATTACCCTCGAGGGAAGTAGAGAAGACATTGTTGTTAGTTTGTATATTGCCCTCTCCATATTTGCTCCCATTGTCATTGAAATGTTCTATTTCCTGAAATGAAGGGAAAGAAACATATGCAATGCCTTCATACTCATTCAAACTAAAATTATTTAAGTTGTTTGCACAACGTAACTCTTCCCAAGCATTCGATAGAACTCCACATGAAATAAAGAAAGTTGCAATATCCTGACCAACAGTGGACCTGCAACAACATTTCTATGAATTAGCACCAACAGAAGAAGTAGGTCAAAAACAGATTCTTGTATATGCCTTTGCTGGGCTGAATCAAACTCCCATTACAAATTTATTATTTACTACAACTCCATTCAACATTTTAAAGTAAATGCTATAATTTTATCTCTTCAGAAACAAACAACAATAATACAGAGCTTACTATACTGAAAAATCCAACGTATTAATTATTTACTACAACTCCATTCAACATTTTAAAGTAAATGCCATCATTTTATCTCTTTAGAAACAAACAACAGTAATACAGAGCTTACTATACTGAAAAATCCAACGTATTTATCTGGTATATTTTCTAGAATTTGCTTAGTCCAATTACTTATCCTAAAAACCTTCCAATTACTTATAAGAAAAAAATTTGAAAAAAAATATTATGTTGAGCACTCCATATCCTTTTAATAGGCACAGATGTTATGACTATGAGTTGGAGCTATGCACCAGCAGCTTGAATCAAATACATTGAAATCAACAGAAAAAATACAGATAAATTTATTCGAAAATCTATTCCATAAACTCAAATTTTCTGAAAATAAAACCCCACTAAACTAAAAAAAAATGCAATAATTTACTTTCCAAAGAAAAACCTGGTAAATCTCTATTGTTCACCTGCCAAACCTATCAAAATAGACACAAAATGGAAAGAAAAGAAACATATTAAAATGTATAGAAAACAAACATGTCTTGCAAACCCAAAATGATTTCCCACTTGTTTCAAGGACTTGAAATTTTAATACTGGATTCTTGCTTCAAGGACTAGAAAATTTTAATACTGGATGCAAGTGGTCTTCGTACTACTCTCGCTCAATATGGTTCCCACGAAGCAGCTTTGACTTGGAAATAATGGAGCGTTTATGAATTAGTTAGATACACCGAGAGAATAATGCAGCTTTTATGAGTTAGTTAGATACACCGAGAGTGTTTAATGTAGATCCGATTTTTATTGTTGTTTGTTGTAACTGCTGCTTGTTTTCATTTAATAAATACAAACTATGAGCATAGTCTCAGATGTGAGATTTTCCCAATCTTCTTTGTGCTCTATTTTCTGTGTTTGTGCTCTGTTCTTTCTGATTTCAAGTTGATATCAGAGCCATCGAGCCTGAGACAAATCCTGATTGGCATCCTGTGTGAGTGCCCTGTTGGTAGCCTGTTGAGAGCATGTTGGCCTGCCTGTGTGTGGAGTAGAGTTGAGTGTATCTCCTCCTCTTGTCTATCTATGTGGGGTTGTTGTGCATGGAGGCCAAGGGGCCTGTGTGGTGTAGAGAGCTGCCAATTGTGTAGTAAAGGAGATGCAAATAGACTTACTGCTACCATTGGAAGGAGAAGATCGTTGAAGGAGAAGTGTTGTGTGGGATAGATCGCTACTGTGGAAATATTGAAGGTTTTGTTGCTGCGATCATGAATAAATCACTGGAAATTGGGATCTCTGCCCATTTCCTTTCTGCGCTACCTACTACATCTGGAAGATCTTGGAGAGATCGCTACCAGTGAAGGATCTGAATTTGCTAGTGAAGGAGTCAAATATTCTAGAGAGTGTGGAAGGAGAGCTGCCTGCTTAGGAGAGAGTGCTGCCTATGAGATTCTGGAAATCATAGCTTCCTGTCTGTCGTGAAGATTGTTGCTAAAGGAGCTGGATGGATGTGGAGGAGAGATCGTGGGCCATATTTAGTGGAGGAAGCTACTGGAAATTCAAGAAGATTCCTTCCAAATCGCTGGAAATTTAGATCGCTACCGATTACTGAGAGATTGCTAGCAAGTGGGTTTGTTACTGGAGGAATCTCTACCTACTGCTATGAAGTAAGCCCGAGGAGAGATCCATTTGCTGAGAAGGTCTTGTGTGGAGATCGTTGCCTGGAAAGCTATCTGCTTGAAGTCTGCATCAAGATTGCATGCCTCCAACACTTGCAAAGTTGTCGAATCCATTGGCAGAGACCTACCTCAACGAAGCCAATAAATTAGATGGCTCGAATTTCATCATCTAGAAATTCAAAATGCAAACCTTGATGGAAGGTTATGGTATATGGACGATTGCGAAGGGAGATGAAGTGAAACCCAATGCGACTGCAGGTGCAACAACAACTCAGATCCAAGATTGGGATAAGCGCGAGAACAAGGCCAAGGTATTTATGCGTATGTCTATTAAAGATAGCATAACTCCACATATTAGAGAAGCCAAGACTTCTGCTGAAACATGGACAATGCTTAAAGATTTGTATGAAACTAGCAATACAAATCGTATTATTTTCCTGAAAACTCAATTGCTAGGCATTAAAATGGATGGAAATGAATCTGTTAGTTCATTTTTGGGTCGTATTAAAGAAGTGAAAGACAAGCTAGGAAATATAGGAGAAAAAGTTTCCAGCACTGATCTTGTCACAATTACCTTAAATGGTATGCTAGAAGACTATCAGATGTTTATAAAAGGTCTCACAACAAGGGAGAAACCTCCTACTTTTGAAGAATTGACAAGTATTTTGCTGTAAGAGGAAGAAAGATGCGCAAATTTGAAGCCTCAGATCTCAGACTTGGCACTGTGGTCAAATAAGAGATTCTCAGGAGGGAGTTCATCGCAGAGAAGGCAATCCCCAAGGTTGAATCAAGGTATGCCATCTACCAAGAATGAGTCAAAGAGTTGTTTTTATTGTGGTTGACCTGGACATCTTATTAGAGACTATTAGATGAAGAAGAGTGATAAGGCTAGGAATAAAACTAGAAAACATACAGGTCATTTTGCAAAAGATTCTTCAGAACATGATCTCAGATTGTTTAATGCTAGTGATGATTTTGATGAACCCCCTAATTTTGATTCAAGGGACCTTAGACTGTTTGTGTCTATTGCCGCTTTGTCTGCTGAAACTGATGATTTTGATGCTTGGTTTGTGGATTCTGGAGCATCCGTACATATGACATGTAATAATAAGTGGTTTACTAATTTTAGAGAAAAATAGAATGGTGCCAGCATATACCTTGGAGATGACCGCGCTCATCAGATCAAGGGATACATAGATATTCCAGTAACATTGCCGAATTGTACTGTTCATCACATTTGCAATGTTGTGTATGTGCCAGGGCTAAAGAAAAACTTGATCTCTATATCCACCATTATAGATCAGAACCTGAAGGTTGAATTATTCAAAAATCATTACATAGTAAAGGATTTGCTGGACCAATACAGAACTGTTGCAATGGGAGTTAGAGTAGGAGGACTATACAAGCTTGACATTACTAGCAAAGAACATCATGCACTGATTTCTACAACCATGCTAACAGAGAGTCTTTGGCATCAAAGGTATGGCCACATAAATTATCACGATTTATTGTTATTATAGAAACAAAATATGGTTGATGGTCTTCATATGTTAAAGAATGACAATGTCGCTTGTGAAGGATGTGCATTAGGAAAGATGCACGGAGATGAATTTCCCTCTAACCCTGATAGGAAAAAGAGAGATGTGTTAGATCTTGTTCATACTGATGTTTGTGGACCTATGCAGACTAGGTCTTTAGGAGGTGCATTTTACATTCTGTTATTTATTGATGATTGCACAAGATACACATGGGTTTATTTCCTTAGAAGCAAAAGTGATGTTTTCAATTACTTTAAATAATTTAGAAACATGGTGGAAAAGCAAACAGAAAAAAAACATCAAAATCCTCCGTTCAGATCAAGGGGGAGAGTATAAATCAGGGGACTTCATCAAATATTGCAAAGATCATGGAATAGTACAGCAGTTCACAGTACCCAGCACTCCACAACATAACGGAGTTGCTGAAAGGAAAAATAGAACTCTAGTAGAGTGTGCACGCAGTATGATGAAAGGTAAGAAACTCCCGAATGCATTTTGGGCTGAAGCCATAACTATTGCAGTATATTTAAAGAATAGAATTCCTACAAGGTGTCTTGATAATATTACTCCTTTCGAAGCCTTGTATGGTTCCAAACCTACAGTTCATAATTTGAAAATAATTGGGTGTAAGGCTTTTGCACATATTCCAAAGGAGAATAGGAAGAAATTGGATGCTAAAGCCATTAAATGTATTTTCATAGGGCACTGTCACATACCCCAATTTTGTAAAATAATGTTATTTGTTTTAATTTGATTCCTAAGACATTATGTTAAATTTAATGCTAAGTAGAAACTGATGACTCAGCAGAGCCAAAAGATGTGGAATGTAATTCTGAATATATTTTTTTTAATAAATAAAAAGTGGAGACAACAGCTTGGGAGAGTTGTTAATAAGAGTGTTACTGGTCAAACTGGTGGAAGGAACTAGGTGGAGAGCAAAAGGCAAGTGGCAGAATCCTCAAACACTTCCTATGTTGCAAGTGGAAACTTCCCTATATTTGGGGTCATGATCCCCCAAGAAAGTGGGATCAGAGTAGGTGGCTCAATTAATGACAACTAACCCAAAAAGACCTAGGCAATCTTTTAAAAGTGCCTAATGTTGAGAGCTGAGGATGCTCAGATATTTTCCAGGAGAAGAATCATTCAGGAGGAATGCACTTCAAGGAATTCATTGGGAAAAAGGGAAAATTGTAAGGAAGGCGTTTTGAGAGATAAACTACAACAACTTGGTCTGATATAGCTTGCTAGATGAGAGAATTGACTGATAAGTTCAGGACTGGTATTGAGTCTCAGGACTAGTACTTGATTATTTGCTGCACCTAGTTCCAGCCAGGGAGACCAGAGCAAGATCAAGGGTCCTGATGAGTCGTTGTTTGAGCGCTCTCTAGGAGTTGGTAGGGAGGAACAACCTCCCATTCCTGTTGTCAACCCAACTTTAAGAACAGGTTCTACTATCTATTAATTTCTATGTTATTATCTGTGTGTGATTGAATGATATATTTGCAGTTTATGATGTAAAAATTTAGAAGATAGAATATCTTAGTTTGTTTAGTAATGAAATTATTCTTAATGAGAAACAAACCCTACCTGTGTTTTTCCCCATCTGGAGTAATCCAAATCGTACTCTAGCACAGGTGGTGTATTTAAATGAAGAAAGTATGATGCAAATATAGAATAAGATGTTAGCTCGAATAATAGAGTGTTTTCTTTCATTTGTTATAATAAAAAAATTACAATCCTGTGCATAGAGTAGTGTTAGACCTAGACTGTAAATGCCAAATTATCAGTAAGAGAAAAGAAGCTATATCATTGTATTAACAGTAATATGTTTTGGTAGATAAACAGTTCTCTACACAATCATTCATTCTGTAATCTTATTACTTATTTTGAAACCAAAAGAAAAGGAAATATTAGTTAAAATAGAGTAGGGTTAGACTAAATAAAAATGTTTTTAACTTTACACTTTATTTCTTCCAGCTTAGGGTAATTAACTACTGTATGTATAGCAACTAAACTGTGAGTAAGAATAGCTAAAATCTTGATTTAACTCTACGGATAAACTAGTTGGTTTCAGAATTTATTTATGGATGGTAATGTAATTATTTCATTCATTTTTATCTAGCTAAGCTTAAACATGATCTACAGCTACTGACCTATCCTTTATAAAATGTTAACAGATATAGAACATAGATAGTTGTTATGTCTTTTATTTTATAAATGCTAATATTATAACATAAATAGGATAATATAGAATACAAAAGGTACTTCTTATAAATTATTTAGTGTAGAAAGTATAAGATTACAACAATACAATACTATCTTATTATATACCTATAAATAGACTAGGTAGAAAAATAATGCATCTAATTATAGGAACAACATTGGTTTATAAATGAAATAATATTCTTATTCCTTTATAATAAATACTAGGTAAATATAAATTCTGTACTTAAAAGATGTAACTATCAGTTACATAAGTACAACACTAAAAACATGAAATTCTTATATTCTGAAGATTAAAAATTATATAACAATATTTACAAATTCTATTATAATAAAGTAAATTAATATAAAAACAATGTACAGATACCCTAGCAGGTAATATTTAAATAATACTACAGGGTAAAATTCAAATGCAATAACGCGTAGGAAATAAACCAACAGAGTAATAACATGCTCGATTCACCGAGCTTAACCAACCATTATATAACATAAGTAATAACCCAACAAATTACAGAAGTGCATTGTAAATAAAAGATAATTTTAAAGAAACTATAAATACTTTTTATATCGTCGAGTTAGGGTAAAACCCTACTAGTATCAAAATGTACAACATAGATAATAAACTGAAAGAGTCTAACTCCTTTTCATGCACTCACGGCTTCAAACAAAATTTACAGAGTAAGGCTTTACGAGCCTACTTTCATTTATACTTATATACACAAGTAACTATAACAAAATCAAAATTTACAGTCACGGCCTAAGTCAGAAGCCCCGCGTAAAGCAATGGTTTTAATATCAATGAAAAACAGTGAACCAAGTAACCAGGTAAATCAAAACCGCAAGGGTTTGCAGGCCACGACGACCAACCAGCATATGCCCCATAAGGGACCGGACAAGGAAGAACGGCCATGGGGTATCCAAGGCTTAACCGTGAGCAAGTCATTGCCATAGCCCCACACCAACCACGCAGAGGGGTATCCACAAACAGAATATATTGATTATGCTAAAACATTTGCACCAGTAGCTAAATTGAATACTATCAGAATGTTAATTTCTTTAGCTACAAAGTACCATTGGAAGCTACACCAATTAGATGTTAAATCTGCATTTTTTAATGGTGACTTAAAGGAGGAGGTTTACCATACTCAACCGGAAGGGTTTGTGGAACATGGGCAAGAACACTTAGTGTGTAAGTTAAAGAAAGCATTGTATGGACTAAAACTGGCACCTAGGCCATGGTATGAGAAGATAGACTCTTTCTTTCTTAAACAGGGTTTTATGAGGAGCAAGAGTGATCCAAATCTGTATATCAAATTTGATGAGCAGGGGTATATAGTATTGATCTCCTTATAATCTCCTTATATGTTGATGATTTAATAATTACAGGAAATGCAGAGAAATTGATTGATGAAATCAATGAGCAACTGTCACAAGTTTTTGAAATGAAAGATCTTGGTGAGTTACGTTACTGCCTAGGTCTTAAAGTTTGGAAAAATGCAGGCCAAACTTTTGTCTGTAAGAGTAAGTATGTCAGAGATGTACTTAAGAGATTTAAAATGGATCAATGTAAATCTTCTACTGTCCCCATGCAGCAGAATGTGAAACTCTCTTGTGATGATGGTTCCAAGGAGGTGAATAGCACTATGTACAGACGAATGGTGGGTAGTTTGAATTACCTCACCACAACTAGACCTGATATTGCATATTCTGTGAGTGTGTTAAGTCAGTTTATGGCAAAACCTCAGGAAAGCCATTGGAATGCAACAAAGGCGGTACTCAAGTATCTAAAAGGAACACTTGATTATGGTATTAAATATACTGATGCATCTATTGTTGAGTTGACAGGTTACTCAAATTCTAATTGGGCTGGCAATCCGGATGATCGAAGATCAACCACTGGATATGCATTTAGCATCGAACCAGTTATACTATGAAACGAGAACTCGACACAGTTCTCATTTTTCTCTCTCCTAATTTTAGTAGCTATTATTACCTCCGTTTCAAAAAGGGTTGATACCAGTATCACACATTTTCATTTTGAGGCATTTTTTTGGGCCTTTGAATCATCTTTGTCGTAAAATACTTTTAATTTCTATTTTCAAGTGTGTTTTTTAGAAATTTAACAAAATAACATACATTTAGAAGCAAGTTACAATGAAAACCATATACATTTTGCAAAATTTTCTTTAAAATAAGACATTTTTATGGACAAAATAAGACATTTTTATTAACAATGTTTTAAAAAAATCGAGAAAATAATAACATTTAAAACCATTTTCAATGAATTTTCATAGATTTTTGTATAAAAATGATACTATTTCATATTATTTTCCAAAAAGTGATGATTCACATAAATCAAGAAAAAATATACCATATATTTGTAAATAACATTAAAAATGTTAGAGGTTTTCTTTTTCTCTCTTGTTTTTCACATAATATGATAGAAATTTTAGATTAATTCCTAAAAACGTATATGATATGATAGTTGTTAAACTTGCACAATTTTGGTTCCCTTGGGGTATTTGAGGATGCCGAATCCATTTATGGCTTCAAAAAAATGATCTCGACACTTCACAATTCATATTTGAAAAAAATAAAAATTAACCTAATTCCAATTAAAACTTAGCCAAATAGTCAAAAACGTCTAACAAATAGACTACTCATATAAATACAAATAATTACCGTTGCTCCTTCATGTTAAACATTTTAACATTTACATATATTACTTATATGGATCTTACCCAACTACAATAAATATAAAACGACAACATTTATCATGTATCATTGATCCCAGTCAAATAAGTAAAAAGAAACTATAGAAAGTGGTGGGTATAAGTGTGGTATAAGTCTATAGAAAGTGGTGCGTATAAGTCAAGTAAAATCGATATATACGTTTCTCTTGCATATCCATTCTATGGCCTGTTGTAGTTTGTTTTCTATAATAATTCTAGTTAATACTATGAGCTTATGAATAAGCCCTCTCCCTCTAGTGGTCTAGTCCATGTAAGTGTCAATGTAACTAAACTTAGCCTAAAGATAGACTCTCTCTTAGTCCACTTAGGAATTTACGGCGTTTGATGAAGAGGTGGTAGATGAATTAATACGTCGCACTTAGATACGATTTTGGCAAACTCCCTACAGTGCCCATCATATTAGAATGTCCAATTCATGCATGTTGTTAAGAAAGTAAGTCATCCATATTATAGTGATGAGAGATATGATAAAATCGAAATATTTCAAACTCTTCGTATTAGTTTATAGCGTGTTTTGGAGTGGGGCGTCGGATGTGAAATGGTCTCGTGGCGTGTAGGTGTTGTTGTTAATAATCATTATTGGAGATACCATTTCTTCTTAGAATAAAGACCCTGAAGAATTACAATATTCCATGAAGTTTACCCTTCTAAGACAAATTTGATTAGTTCTTGTTTAAATCTCTATCATCATATAATTTAAATATTAAAATAGGATTATGAGTTTATATAAATAAATGTGATTTATTTGATTAAAATTTGTTCTTTAGCTTTATATTTTCTTTTTGGATCAAACATATACCACATCATTGTTAAAGTAGTGACACATTTCACTGACTTGAATTGTATAAATCCTTTCTCTACATAAAGAAAATCAAATGTCACTAAAATGTTTTGAAAATAAATTTATAAAAACCTTAAAAAAATCTATAAAAAATAAGTTAAACTAAAAATCTTTAATTCTAAGAGTTTATAATTTGTCATTAATAAGCTATTAATTAAAAAATGAAAACCACACTATTTGATTGAGTTGTTAAAATTTTTCCAAAAACACATGAAAATGGTGAAAATGGACTTTATTGAATGTTTCATTGATTAAATTATTCAAACATATTAAAGTTTTCCATTTGATTGATTATTCAATTTATTTGTAGTTTTATTTATGACAATGTTAAGAAATCTACTTTTTCAATAATATAATATTTTAATTTAGATTAAAAAACAATAAATTTATATAAACTTACCAAAATTTACAAATAAATAATTTAATTACTTAACATGAAAAAAAAAGTCTTAATATTAAAAGATAACATCATTTCTCACTCTAATTTATGAATTTTAAACTTAAACAAATGATTTTAAAAATTTTAAATATTTAAAAACAATTATTCTAACTTTTAGCTTTTAGCTTTTAGACTTCACTTTAATTTTATGCATTTTTAAACAAAAGAAAACCATTGATTTTGTAAATTCCAGACATTTAAAAATAATCATTCTAACTTCTTTTAGCTTTTAGACTTTATGCAAATGTATTTACACTATATGCCCAATGGGTACATTTTCAAACTTGGAACTTGATAATGGGTCCATTTTCAAACTTGGAACTTGATGTTGTTTTTTTATTAGGCAATAGGCATTCCACAATTCGCTTTATTATTTATATATTAAATGTTATTTTTAATGATTAAGAAATCATTTAAATTCCATCAAAAAGTAACTAATATTTGTTTTATACAAATATTTTACAGTTAACTCTGTAACTAACAATATAGGTTTCATTCTGTGCGAACTTTGATTAAGTAAGGTTTGATTCTTAAAAATAATAACTTTAACATTTAAAATTTGATCGGATACCCAAAAAAAATTTAAAACGTTATCTTAATGGATACGAATAAATTTTATTTCTTATTAAATTTTGAAAGTATCAGGAAAATAATCCAAGTTCAATAAAGATATGAAAATACATCTCTAAAAACAAAATTCTTATTCATGTGAAATCTCCAAAGTTTTCATAACATGCATATCTGCAAATCGACTTGGTAAGCTTCATGATCAATATGCTCATATGTCGTTTGTTTTTATGGACTTAACGATTTCATAGGTATGATCTCCATCATTCTCATAGGTATGATTTCATAGGTTCTGATCTGTAGTGGGGTCATTGATCCACTGTTAATATTAAGAAATGAGTTAGCCAGGCGCTTAGTATAGTAAGACAGATAGCTCCAGCTCCAGGCATCGATGGAATGAAACTGATCAAATCTTTTTGGTAGGCTATCGGGCTAAGGTAATTCTATGCCGCTCTACGGTGTCTTTGTAAGTTAATGGAAACACATTTGTTGAATTATGAAGGGGAACTTTACAGTCATTCTGCAATGCGTGCATGATTCAATACAGAAAGGCTAGGCGAGCGTTCTCTACATTTGGCAACATCGATCACATTGCAGTAGAAGCTTGTAATTCCACATCCCTCAAGCGGAAGCTAGCTGCTAATCGAAAGGAAACGGAGGAAAGAAACGAAGCAGACTTTCAATCTCATCATTCAAGAAGTTCTCTCATAGTCCTATTCATATGGAAACTACCAGTTCCCATTCTGTATTCCAAAGGGTTTTTGCATGAGACAAGGAGGAAGCAGCAGTGTTGTTAATGGCTCTATCGTGTTGACTTGTTAATGTCTAGAGATGATCATAGCCTATTACACACATTAGTGTTCTAGATCGAAGCATTCGGGAACTTGGAGCTCCGACGTGGATATTTCCATACTGAAGTTCAACAACACGATAGCGTATTTGTGATCAATTTACTTGCATACACCTGTGTGAGGTTTATGTGCACAGGGAGAAGAGGGAGCTGAGATCTGCTCCCTTGGGTGCTAAAGGGTTGCCCCCTCAGCAGCAGCGTGATTCTGAGAATCACATCGCTCCTCAGGGGTGACCCTTTGGTACCCAAGGGAGAGGAGCTCTGCTCCCTCTCCCTTCTCCAGCAAACTCTCTTATCAACACCTACCAGAAAACTGCAAGCTGTGTTCATTCTGGCTAGAAGGATTTCGAGTTCCCATTAAGCATGTAAATACTCTGGGCATGACCCGCCTTACATTATGGAATTATTAGCTAATGTTTACGTGCACAGGGAGAAGAGCGTAAGGGAGAGGGAGCAGAGCTCCGCTCCCTTGGGTACCAAAGGGCCGCCCCTCATGAGCGGCGTGATTCTGAGAATCACGCCGCTCGTGAGGGGCGACCCTTTGGCACCCAAGGGAGCGGAGCTCTGCTCCCTCTCCCTTCTCCAACAAACTCTTCTATCATCACCTACCAGGAAACTACAAGTTGTATTCATTCTGGCTGGAAGGATTTCATGTGCCCATTAAGTGCGCAAATGCTCTGGGCATGAACTACCTTGCATTATGGAATTCTTAGGTGAGGTATACGTGTGCACAGGGAGAAGGAGGGAAGGGAGGAGGGAGTGGAGCTCCGCCCCCTTGGGTGCCAAAGGGCCGCCCCTCAGGAGCGGTGTGATTCTGAGAATCACACAGTTGCTAAGGGGCGACCCTTTGGCACCCAAGGGAGCGGAGCTCCGCTCCCTCTCCCTTGTCCAGCAAACTCTCCTATCATCACCTACCAGAAATTTGCAAGTTATGTTCATTCTGGCTGGAAGGATTTTGAGTGCCTAGTAACGCAAATACTCTGGGTGTGACCCACCTTGCATTATGGAATTATTTCCTCAGTCAAGCACAAGCTCGGAAGAAAATCCGTAAAAATTGAAATGTATTATGGACTTCTGGACTTCTGTCCTCTGTAACGCACAAGTAATCAATAACGACATTCCAATCGTTATTCCGCTAAAGTCAGCTAAAGTGAATGGGACTTGTTTTCTCCTTTTTATTAATAAAAATACTTGCATTCTTTGTTATATATCATGCATATGATGGTTTGATGTATGATAATTTGTATTACATAATGTATAGCGGATTTGAATGTATTTAATTTCCTTATCTATAATATCTTATACATTTCAAGTGAATGTGACTTGTTTTCCCCTTTTTATTAATAAAAATACTTGCATTCTTTGTTATATATTGTGCATATGATGGTTTGATATATGATATAGGTTAATTTGTTTTGCATAATGTGTAGCAGATTTGAATGTCTTTAATTTCCTTATCTATAATATCTTACACATTTTGATATGGTACTTAGACAACACAATGTCTAATAATGTACATTTTGGTACACGTTGGTGATCAAATACCAACAGCAATCATGCCATGAATTGTGCCTAGCCTTTTTGGTGGTTTGGTGGAAATTGACTAAAAATGTGGATTCCTTTGATTGGATCAATTTGGTTAGTCATTACACTATAGATTATTCCTTTATCATTTGGGTATATTGCACAATGCATAGGCAATACATGACTAGAGCCACAAATTCTATTGGGATCATTTTCGCTCATCCATAAATTAACCATACCATTAAGCTACTACAACCATACTTATAAATGTTTACCAAGAAAAGGCTTAAATTATGTTCATACTTTCTAAATTTCTTTAAAGGAAAACTAATCTAGGCATGCTCATTTAACTAAAATCATAGTTTCAACATATTATTAAAAAAAAAATGAAAGCTAAGGTAATTTGTGAGGAAAATTGACCTCCAACCTTGAGGAGCCAAATGTTAATTATCGATTAATACTCTAAATTCAATATATTATATAAAAAAATTCTCAATGTAACAATAAGAAATAAGGTAACTTGTTTGGAGAATTGACTTCCAACCTTGAGGAGCCAGATATTAATTATGGATTAATATTCTAAATTCAATATATTATATAAAAAAAATTTCAATGTAACAATAAGAAAAAACCATTAACTTAGATAGTACATACAATAAAATAACTATTTTACAGCTCAATATGGGAAAGATGTTATCACATATGAAATTATGTGACAACAAAAAATTAACTACACTAAGTGTTGTCACGTAAGTGACAACAAAAAAAATTATACAAAGTTATTAGATGGATATATGAGGGATTAATTTTATATTTTTACACAAAAGTTTAAAATTGAAGACCAACATTTAATCCAAGATTTATTAAGCATTCATATATATTAAATTTCTTGAAATGTAGATTTTGTTTATCTTAATTTTTTTACACCTCAAAATTCCTAANTTCCTAAGAGGTCGAATTTAAAATGCATATATGTTTATATGGATCTACTTATGACTAAACTCCAAATCCAAATTACATGGATATAGAAAAAATATATGATATATGATACGCATGAACATGAATTAATTCATTCATCTAATTAGCAATTATAGATTGTCTCAATAAATATTAATAACACAATCTCATAGAAGGGGTAAAAAACACTATCTCTTCATTCAACAAATGGATTACTTTTACCCATACAAACTTTCTTTGAAATGGAATCATGTAACTCACTTTGGACTCTAGTAAGCTTCCTCTTATCAACCTTGGGATGTATGCATACTAGCAACCCCATTTCTAGTGTCATCTGTTAATTTTATCGAGCATCCTTTTTTCCTATAACAAATAAAATAATAAGTATTTTTTTGATGCTACAATTTGAGACACCAACAAACTAACTATAACATTACATGGGTAAATATATTGTCCTAAAGAGAGATGACCTTTCTTTTTCTTTCCACCCACTTATTTTTAGACTTGATCCCTAAAGCTAGCCATGTTTTTATCTCATGGTCACCAATAGCCTTGGTTGGATTCAATTCTTGCAATGGATTCCTTGTGATCTTGTCTGATCCATTTTGCATCAACAAAATTGTAAATTTTATATGAGAAAATAGCTCACCTTCAAACCACAAAGACATTTTCAATTAATAGTTTTACTTGCATACCATTTACTATAAGAATTCTTCAAATATAGAAGTCAAATGAAACATGTAGTATAATGGTTAGGGAGCTTATAAAATGATATAAATTTATAGAAAAGAAACAAGAAATCGCATGTCCTAAGACTTATATCGGGTGTTTTTTTGGATAAAAAATTGAAGGAGAGAGAGAGAGACTATTATAATTGTATCAAATACAATTTTTTTAATGTGATTATATGTCTCGCCTCACTTCTTATGAAGAATAAGATACAATTGCAAAAGATCATGATTATGAGGAATCAAAGGAATGTGTGGAGTGTATTAAAGTTTAACAACATTTAATATTGTAATAATATCTAAGTTTGTGCAACTTATATGAGTTGAAAAAATCCATAAACATGCATACACAGTAAAATTGTAAATAAGACATACTCTAAGTTTTGATATTGTGAATTAGAAGTGATTTTGTTGCAAATGGATTGAGCTTAATTATGATCTTAATGTAATGTCGTGGGGGGTTTTGGGGATTAGGGGTTTATTTTCTTTTAATTTTTTATTATTATATCCAGTCCTTCCTCTACAGAAAATATAGATTCAGATGGAGTGTCAGAATCCATGGATGAATTTGAATAATTTCACATGGAACATTTTAGATGTTTTTAATTAGTATGATGTTTGTAATTGAAACTGTAAAGGAGTTTTTTAGTATTTATATGAATCATTTGTTCTTGTATGGTCTAATATATGATTTCATTATGAATCGCATCATAATTTCTTTGATTTTATATGGTTAGAGTGGTGAAATTATTGATGGAAAATTTGTTTTTGTTTAATATGCAAGTTTTAAAAAAGTTGTAATTTATCTCTTGACGAAAAAAATCTTTTTCCAATTTAGGGGTTGATTTTAAAGATTTTGTAAACAAAAATATGGGATGTTTAGGCCATGGCTCTATTTTTTATCTCAAAAAAAAAAACATGTATACTGGTCTCAACAATTTTCTATTTGGAGGGTGTTTTGGTGTTTTTTATGCAAAAATCATCATTTTTATGGCTAGAGTTCTTGTTCATAGTATAAAGTTCTCGTTTCATAGTATAAGTGGTTATTGGATCCAGAATTGTTTCATGGAGTAGTAAAAAGAAGCCTACTGTATCTCTGTCTTCTACTAAAGATGAATATAAAGCCTTATGTGCAGCAACTTGTGAAGTTGTTTGGCTGAGAAGACTTCTTCAAGATGTTGGAGAAGAAGAAAATGAACCTACAATGATCAAATGTGATAATCAAAGTTCAATCAAGCTGGCAAATAATCTGATTTTTCATGCAAGGACAAAGCATGTTGATGCTTAGTTTCATTTTGTTAGAGAAAAGTTGCAGTCCAATGAAATAGATCTTATATATTGTAATACTTGTGAAAATACTGCTGATATTTTCACAAAACCTCTTGGAAAGGTTAAGTTTGAGTTGTTTAGGAAGATGTTAGGTGTAGCAGTCAATCCATTCTCCATTAAGGGGGAGACTTGGAAATAATGGAGCGTTTATGAATTAGTTAGATACACCGAGAGAATAATGGAGCTTTTATGAGTTAGTTTGATACACCGGGAGTGTTTAATGTAGATCCGATTTTTATTGCTGTTTGTTGTAACCGCTGCTTGTTTTCATTTAATAAATACAAACTATGAGCATATTCTCAGATGTGAGATTTTCCCAATCTTCTTTGTGCTCTGTTTTTTGTGTCTGTGCTCTGTTCTTTCTGATTTCAAGTCTTTGGAGGTGTAGGGAAACAATGATAACAACTTTTTTCAGTCACTCATCACACAATTGCTCGATTCCTTCTCTTCTCTAACTTTGAATCCTGCTTAAATTATAGTGTTATAATTACACGCAACATGAATTAAAATCAAAGCACACAACAATAGCAGATCATAGAAGCATACTCATCTATCCCATTGTAAGAATAAGCTTCCAAAATATTGTATAGGACTATTTATCAAAGTAGATGATCGAGGCCACCATGGGACAGGATCCTGTGGGACCCCTTGAAAATTCTCACCCAAACCTGGATAGACACTGCCCAAGGCCCGTTAAGAGAGTAGTCTAACGCCGAGCGAAATCATCAAAGCTTTAGACTACTCCATTATTATTTGTATTGGTTTTTGGTATTCCAACCATACTAATTCCAGTTTTTTATGGTATACTTTGTCTTATAAATCAACAAATTTTTCTAATTTTTCAGTCTCCACTCTCTTATTGTGCAAATGCCTTTTCATTTTGCTCAAGCCTCACACCCATGACAATACCTGCACCAACTTTTGTCTTATAAATAAACAAATTTTCCTAAGTTTTCAGTCTCCACTCTCTTATTGTACAACTGCCTTTTCATTTTGCTCAAGCCTCACACCCCTGACAATACCTACACCAACTGCTCTGACAGTTCTAATTGTAGAGGCTAACCCACGTGCTCACCTTCGCACCTAACAAGGACTTGTTTTAGTTTTTCCATGTGTATGTGGTCATGGTATCCATGTGTATGAGCCATGCAAAGGTTAAAGGTTATCATCTCCATCTGTGCGAGCCATGCAAAGGTTCCAAAGGTTAAGGTTATCTAATATGATCAACTCTACCTACTGTAGGCTGAGTTTTGGTTCGACTGCTTTGAAAATTCCTGGAGCACGGGAAGGGGAGTTTAAAAATATTCAAGATGAAAATATTGTTATCAACGGCTTGCGAATTTACTTTGCTCGACTGCTTTGAAAATTCCTGGAGCATGGGAAGGGGAGTTCAAAACCATTCAAGCTGAAAATATTGTTATCAATGGTACCAAGCCTGCGAATTGACTTTGCATGGTGTTGGAGACTGCACATATTCTATATTTCATGTGAATTTATCTCTGCATATTACTCGGCTCTGCTTAGTTTGCTTTGTAGTTTTTGGTTTATTATTTTCCTTTGTAGTTTAACTAGAAAAGTTAAGAATAACTTATACTTTGAAAACATATATTTTGATTCACATTGATCATTACATTGGAACCTTTTCCAGAGAAATTTATATTTTGGTTGCACTTTTGAACGTTAATTCTAATCACTGAAGCTATTAGAGATTTCATTAGGTGTCTTCGAGGTTCCTTTTAATACAATTCATGAATTGAGTGTGAAATGATTTAAATTCTCCATTCAATACAATTCATGAACTGAGTGTGAACTAATTTAAATTAGCTTTACACCACCTGGAATGTTTTTGACATTGACTATGATGAGATACATGACCTCTTATTTTAAGATATCTTAAATAATATATATAGATATAATATGTAAATAATGTTTAATTTTAAATTGATTTTTGGGATTTTTTTTCATGATTAAACTATTTTCGTCTTAAATTATTCCGTTTTAAACTTTAAATTGTTTAAAAAGGATTTATTTTTATGATTATATTTTATTTAGTGACAATGAATTCAACCTTAAAATTATTCACCCAAATTGGACATAATAAGAATATTTAAATTTAAACATCACCTTAAAACCTGGAATCCTATATCTCAAGCAAATACTTATGTTGGAACTAAAATTTTAAGGTGAATCTCATCGATAGCTTTGATAGCTTTAGGAAGATGAAAATGGTTGTTGATCACTCATTTTGTATCATGAGTATCTTAGAAGTCTAAGAGCATGAAATAGTACTGCTAAGCTACCATGCGACAATGCGTTGAAGAATAATTGAAATAGTTATCGGGCTTTGGCTTTGGATTGGGTTCTACATCTTGAATTATTCATGATCAATTCAATGTTTCAAATTCAGGACATTAGATACTGATAATTTTTATTGTACAATATGATATTACGTGGTGATAATCTTCATTGAAATTGATATTATGCTAATGTGGTATATAAATGGCTCTTCCTTCATCCGAATCACCGAAGGAGAGAAAAAAAAGTATGATATTATATGTTTAAACTTTTATACACATCAACCAATATATGAAATCAACTAATAAAAATAAAGTATAAATCAACTCTAGCTTATGTACACAACATAAAAACAAAAGAACATTAGACATTCTGTTTAAATAGAGGACTTCTGGAGAGTCTTTGTATAGGTTGTTTCTTATATAATCACATTTATGCATTCATCCCTCACAAGCTTGGATTTATAGGTGTTAAAAAAACCTATGACAAGCTCGAGGATAGAGGTATATGTTTTACATAATGTACATAAAGGACTATTCAAATTGTTTCATTTATTTCAATTCAAAATTTGTATTGTTATGTGAAATATTAGCTTTTGTTTACTAACCATGGAGGGTGTTTTCTCATCTTAGCTTATAATGATAGTTTATTAGTTTGGATAGAGACTTTCCTTATTTAATTTTAGATGTCTTTGTTTGCAATGAGTGAGTTTCTGCTAGTGTCTTTTATATGGATTTCTTATGGATTGGTCATTCAATATTTCAACTCTATATAAGGATTTCCAAGTAAAATTTCAAGTAACTATGGATTGCTCATTCAAAATTTCAACCTAAAGGCACGGAATATTGAGCATTGTTGCTAAGCCTTGTTTCATGAAGGAAGGCTTCAAGCTTCTTAAAAATTTAAGTTAAGTAAATAATTTTTGATGTAAATTAATTAATTAATAAAGTAACAATGTTAAGATAAAAACATTAAATTAGATATATATGTAAATTAAAATAATTGTAAATTAAAATTAACATATTTTAACATAATGTTAAATAAATTCTATATAAAGAAATACATTCCAACATCACAATGGACATTATATAAATATAAAATATTACAAACAATGTTATAAATATGTATAAAATAAAACAATTTCTGGTTCTTATAGTCGTTTTATAAAGATGTTGAATGGTAATCAATGGTGTCGTAATTGTTAATGAAAAGTTTGAACATTGCCAACCACAACAGTTGTAAATATTCAATCGTAAATACTTATATACTTCAATATAAATAATTTTCATTTAATAGAAGAGATCCAACTCTTGTCTTGCTCTATACCTTGGATTTCGTCTTGTTCTGAGATCCAACTTCAAGCTCAAGAAGAGGCGCCTCCCACCTAGGCCATCCGGATGGCCAATGGTGGGAAGTTTTCCATTGCCTCACATTACTGTCTACGACATGTATAACAAATACTTCCCGATAGTGTATTTGAAGTTGGGGACGTTCGATATGGTGGAGGCCTCCACGCCCGCTGCTGCCAAGGCGCTTTTGAAGACTTTAGATTTAAACTTCTCCAACCGACCGGGGAATGCAGGTGCCGCCTACATTGCCTAGGATTACCATATTTTCAACGATTTTTTTAATATGTTTTGGAAGCGTGTGGGAATTATTGCTTGTCAAATTTTTGTTCTTGTTAGACAAAACCGATCCTACAAACTTGAGTTTACTGCTCAGTTATAATTTTCACACCGACCTCTTTTTCTTTTTACTTGTTGGGTAAAACTTGTCTAACTCTTGATTAGAAAAGTGTACCTAAGGGTTGGACTTTCGACTGGACTCGTTTACCTCTACTTGTTAGTTCTAACGACAGTTACTTGTCGGTTCTACCGACAGTTTTTACCTCGACCACTTGCCTGCTTCGACAACTTGTCGATGCACTTCGATAACTCGTCGGTTTACAAATTAGACAGAACTTAACCGACCACTTGTCAGTTTGACCTCTTCGAATTTAGTTGGAATTTACAAAGGATGTTTCTTAGTCTAAGAGACTTAATAAATTATAAATGTTTTTCATCTTTGCGTAAGATGAGGTAAAAATCGACACAATCAACAATTCTACATAATTATAAAATCATATAACCAAACATTTAGGAAGACTTGTGTCGACCACTCTGCCCTAAAACCTGGAACTTTCACTGGGTGAGAAATTTATGGATTCTTTGATCCTTCACTCAAGCCGTAA
>LPNX010338693.1:85550-112649 GCA_001517045.1 Pseudotsuga menziesii | reverse complement strand
TTTCGCCATTTAATAGAATAGGTGTTTATTGTATCTCTGTGTTCCTTGCAATATGTATGTGTTTATGATTTTATATATGTTATTTCATTTTGGTGTCACATAAATCTATATCAGTGGTATCATATCTATCTTTTCTTTGATTGTCTCTCGGTGCATATCTCCAACGAGGTCAGGGTATAGAGAGTTGGTTCTTGAACTAGTTTCACTTGGTGAAGATCACTCTCACCACCCCAAAAGACCTCCCATGGTGGAAGAAAAAAGAGACGATGGATCATGAGATCCTATCAAATCATTGCTCGAGGAATCCCTCACATGATAAAGGAATGAGATAATGGATAATTTCGCTCGGATCCTTCAACAAATGTCGACAGCAGTAGATGCACCTTCAACGAGTAGTCATTTTGGAGATACAACTCCCTCCAAGGTACAATTTAACTTTGATATTCCTTTATTGAAGGCCATATCGATGCCGATTCCCGAGATAAATGGTTGAATGTTCTAGAAGGGTATTTCTCTTTTTACAATATTTTCGACACGGAAAAGTTCACCTTTACACTCCTCGAGGCCATCCCCCATGTCAAAAATTGGTGGGATACTTATTGTGAGAAAAAATCATTAGATGAGTTGGAATGTTTGAGGCCAATCCCTCTTGGACCTCTTTCATAGATGTCGTTAAGGAACAATATTACACTGTGGGAAACTATGACGACCAGTACACAAAATGGACCATTATGTATCAAGAGAGGGACGAGACGGTGTCAGAGGACACCAACAATTTTCATACCTTGCGTACAAAGATGGGTATCAAGGGTCGTGAGAGAAACTTGGTACTAAAATATCGTAGTGTCCTACATCGATACATAGGACCATAGATGGACTTCCTAATGATTTCCATTGATTATGATTAAATAAATCATTTGACGGTCCAATTGATTTACATGTTTGGTAACATATACATACATATATATTTTATTTGTGGTTGAACCTAAAGGAGATGTGATTAACGTACTTAATATTATTTATTCAACCGATACGATACAATTATTAGACTTCAAATTACAAACTAAGACATTATTGTCGAATTGGATTTGTTAGGTAAACAATTAAGATAGATATTATCCAAAATTCTCAAAATTCACCCAAACTATAATGTTTTATTCTAAGACACTTAATACAAACGGTGAGTGGAACAAGCATCAATTAAATCAATCAGGAGATCTTACCTAGAAAAAATTAAATGTTTTCAATCAAACCAATAAGACCAACTTCAATATTCTTGACCAACACGAGATAATGAAAATGTAAGAACTATATTTAATTATTATTTTATTTTTGATTAATGGGATATAATTAATGATTTTGGGTCTCAATAAATGAGTTAGAGGGAAGTGGAGTAAGAATGAAGGAAGGAGGAGGGAAAATGGGTATTAAGGAAAGGTATGACAAAAGAGAGGGGGTCTGGTTCTCTTTTGGGGGAAAGAATATGACTTAGGATTTTGGATGAGGAGAAGGGAGGAAAACCAAGGAGGGGGTTAACTCGGAGATTTGAGGTGGAAAACTCAAAAGACAGGAAAATGGATCTGGAACTAAGAGAGGCTTCTATTCGTATTATCTGAGTGTGGGATCGGGGGTTAGGAAACCAGGTGGTTTCCTAAGGCCAGCGCAATAAGCTGGTTGGAAGGGTTGTTTGTTGGTTTAGTCAATAAGTTTGGTGAAAAAGAGCTACAAGAGAAGGACACGGGAGCTACAGAAAATGTATACAAATTATGAAATCCCAGTATTCTTCAAGCATTAACTTAGATTTTCTTTTAAATATCATATGAAATAGAAATATGTTATTTTTTTCTAAATCTTGTTTTATTCTATTGGTATGTTGCACAAATTATTTTTCATTAAAATACAATAGAAATAAGCACACAAAGAATGTTGTAAACATTCCATTATATTATAATAGAGGCTTTAATTGAGACTCATTACACCGAAAGTAGAAATGATAGATTTAGTGGATTCTCTTGGTGGAGGACCATTACATCATTCTTCTAATTCCACACTATAGAGTCTTCTGCCTTTGACAGTCTAATTCGTTTGAATCCCATTATATAATTTTCCCACTCACTTATCTATTGACCTTGTAACCCAAGATATTCATAAGTGAGCCACTACGGAGGGCCCAAATCCATATCAACATTTTTACAAATGTGAGTTATATTTTCAAACCCCTTTTTTGCTAAGAAATTTATAAGTAAGTGTTGATTCCCGGAAATTCGCAGGCAACAATAGTAAGGGATTCTCCCCAGTCAACGTTCCCAACTAGCCCATGACTGTTTGGTGTGGGGAATCCATCCGGTTTGCGGTCCAGCTACCGTAGGTCAAGTAACAAAACAAAGGGTTTTACCGGTTACGGCCTGGTCCACCGAGTTTTTGTATTTTGACTTAAATTATGAAATGCACATGCCTAATTAACCATGCAGGGTGATAAGGATGCAAGGAGTATCCACAATGTGATGCACAGGTTCTTACCTCTCGTCTTAGAACACACAAGCATCTAAATCATACAAACAGTAATAAAATAGAACTAACTAAACTATCTCTAGAGAGCTGGATTAATTCATGAGTAATGCAATACTGTTCAGGTGTTATGGCAAATCACAGATAGTTGTTCTTATAACCAAACATATAAACAGAAGTAGAAGTATACATGACAAGATAGCTCATCAACAATTAAAACATCCCATTACTCATAGTGGAAGAACACCATAAAAAATACTGAAGAATCTTCAGACAAGAACATAGGTTCAAGAAATTAGAACATTCTTACAGCTAATGAGACACAGCTAAAAACGAAATAGTTCACATTCAACATTTCTAATTTAAACGCATTGATCCATTCCACATAACACTTTCTCCAACAGGGAAAATTTTCACTTTCTGGTGTGTAAAACGAAATAGTTCCTCTTACAAGCAAAAGGTTTACAAGTTTGCCAGGGAAAAATCCCTTTCTAAGTTCTACTTTGAAATATTTAAACTACAACGGCCGACCGCTTGGGCTGCCCCCCAAACGTCTGACCTTTCAGTTCCCCAATGCTTCATATTCCTCTATCTTTTCTGCGCATGCTCATGATTGGCTAGGTAATGGCCGGACCTTTCAGAGCTGCTCCTTTGTCACCATTTATTTTGTCTTTTCCTTCATTTGTTCTTCTTGCGATCCTGCTGCTTTCGGCTCTACCTCCACCAAACGGCCCGTTATGCCTTCACACCGCGGTAGTCTGAAAACGTATTTTGAGTCCACCTGCGATTCAACAAAGTGTATCATTAATTGGGACTACATTATAAACAAAGCAGCAAATTATACCAACTGAAACAACCAACCCAAAAGAAATGGCCAGGTGCACCACCATTATTAGAATTCTATCAAACGTTTACACTGCTATTTGGTTTATCCACGGGTTTGCACAAGACCACCAACGACAGGAAACGAGGACTCATCGGACGCTCAGAGCGCTGGCATCAGAAGCTAAAAATCTCACCCCAACTGCAATGGCGGAAGAGAACGAGGTCACGGACCAGTGACTGAAGGGCGGGAAAATTCACCATCGAAAATCGGAAGGGTAACCACGTCGGAAGCCAAATGACTTTCCCAGCTGCAACGGCGGAAAAGACAAGGGCTAGAGACATCCGAAACGTGGGCGGGAAAAATCTCAATCGGAAGTTGGAAGGTATTAACATCGGAGGATAAGCGGATTTCCCGGCCGCAACGGCGGAAAAGGAAAGGTTATGGGCAAGCGACTAAAAGACTGACGCATCGGCTGGCGGGGGATTTAGACTTCAGAGGCTTAGCTACTTTGAGAGCTGCAACGACGGAAGCGAAAAGGTAATGGCCTCCGATCAAACATATTCTCGACGCCCGATGTATAAAAATGATTTAAGTGTTTTGGACAACCCTCGAATTTTAACAACGGACAAAAATTGGCTTCACCTCTGAAACGGCGACCCCAAAACAAAGAAACTTGATCCAATCGACAAGCAAATAAAACTGCGACCCGCAACAATTTCCATCACGATCAAATTTGAAAACCAGGGCGAGAGTTAATCTTTAGAATCATCCAAAATTAAACATGACCAAAATTCAAAGGATCCAACGATTAAAACAACGCTAAATCACAAGGAGGGGCCCAAAATTTAAGAAATTTGGGGAGAATGGTTGCAGCTGCAACAGTAAGCTAGATAACTTATAACTTTCTTCTCCACTTACAAAAGTGTCAATGCCATTTCTGATTGCATCACCCCTTCCTGATTTCCATGATATCCACATCCCAATCCAAGGATAATGTTTAATGAAGCCTCTCCAACTAATTGAATTTTCAAATTTCATGTCATCTCTCATCCATTCTTCAATATAAGCCTTTTTAATATATTTAGTTTTCAATATTTCACTCCAAAGTCTTTTTCCAAAAATACATTGCCATAAACTCTTTAGTTTTCAATATTTCACCCAAATTCCTTTTCCAAAAATACCTTGCCATAAACTCTTTGGTTTTGTATCATTAATAATGATATTGTTAATGTTCATAGCTCCCTCCAAATAAATAAAAGAAAAGTTTACTCATAGAACCACTACAATATATGTATACATGCTTTGGGAAGGTATATTGCAATCGATTCTTAGTCAACTTTAGTTGACATCCAATTAATCCGTGTTGCTAAAAAAATTGTGCATAGTTTTATAAAGTTTCATAGAAATTAATATATTAAACTAAATAATTAAAAAGATAAAAATAAATAATTTTTGTTTGTTTAAAATATAAATTTTTGTTTTCTATTGTTTTCTATTGGATCACAGCTTTGCATGACGATTTTAACCTAGGTTTAATTTCATTGATTAGAAATAAAAAATTATTTAAAAAATAATAATAAAAACATATATGTATTTTCCATTTGTCTTATTGTTCTGTTGACTATCCTGCTAGTGTTTCTAAGATTTCCACCTAGTCTTTGTTGCGAGTCTTTCAAAAAATTGCTACCTGGTCAAACAAGTCTAAGGAAGAAATGATTGCTTTGTTGATAGTCTTTTTAACATTTCCAACTTGTCATGCACGCCGAGTTGAGGAGGAATTAGTAAATTATTATGCTTATTGAGAAGCCTAATATCTCACACTTTGTATTTTTCTTGTTGGGCTTGAGAGATGAACCTTGAAAATGTTATGTTGCATCCACATAACAAAGAATTGGCATTTGCTAAGGAAAAAACCATTGAGCAACAACGAACTCGTAGTAGAATATGACCTCTACAAATTCAATGACATAGAATTGTCATCTTCTAAGGTAAGAATCCTTGATGTGATCATTATTGCCTAGCTAAGGCAAAAATCATCTACTTGCATTGTCTAACAACAAAATCACAATAGAATCCAACCCCGACAAAGTGGAACCATCTATAGTATTCTCCAACCTATTCAACATTGCTCTAGGAGAAGGGAACAAAAAAAATCCCACCGATCTATTCAAACTGATTCGACATTCAGTCTGGCCTAATATCAAGGCCGATGACATGCATGAAAACAACAGGGGTATAACATGAGAGAAGATCTAGCACCTTGTCATAAACGTTGAAGAATCTCAGCAATGAATATATTATTTCGTAGAAGAGTATTACATATAAAGGAAATCAAAACCATTATCTACATTTAGATAACATGATTATTAATGAGAATTTGCTAAGTAATAACTGGAATATTATTTACAATGAAATCCCAAAGGATTATTCAACAAGCCCCCCTTAATTCGAAGGGACATATGACATGCCAAGCTACATTCTAAAACTTTCAAACTTTTTAGAGCCCAATGCTTTATTAAAGATATCTGCAATTTTCTTTGAAGTAGAACAATGTGTCAAATGAATGGTTTTGGCCTCAACATGATGTCGAATCAAGTGATATTTGGTGTTGATATTTTTAGTTCGATCATGGAGTTTTGGATTCTTGGCTAATTGAATCGTGAAAGAGTTGTCAACAAAGAGAGGCATTGAAGTCATTTGTTTCTCCTGCAAGTCTTCAAGTATTTTATGAATCCAAATGATTTCCTTTGCGGCTTGATCTACTGCAACATATTCGTCTTCAATTGTAGAATCAGCAGGAACATATTGCTTTCATGATCTCCTAGTGATAGTTATTGATCCAAGGTTCACGAAATAACCTGAAGTAGACACCCCATGCTCTTTATCTCCATCAAAATCAGAATATGAATTGTTGATGTATTTGTAAATTTAGAAGATATTATGATATATATTATCATTGTATGTTGTTGTACCCCCATCAGAGATGTGTTTTCCTCCCTTCGGAATATCATTATTGTGTATGGACCTTGAGGTACAACCTCCATTGTAAGTCGAGGCAATAGTCTCCAGTGTAACATCATGTAATGTATTTATGGAGTCTTTCTAGGAGAAGTCGACCCTGTTAGGGTAAGAGGTCGGCCCCAGCCATGTATTAGGTCAGTCACCTGAAAGGTGTAATGTAATACTCAAAAAATTTGTAAAAATTTAAAATTTTTCATATAACATAAAATGTTCGTAGTCGTCACTTCCTAGGAACAATTGCTAATGGTTACTTTAAACAATATTAAACTAGAACTGAATATTTTGTTAATCTCTAGTTCTGTATACTTATTAGTTTGTTTTCATAATTCCATGTTAAGGATTTGATTTAGCAGGTTATGATTTGAAATAACAAGAATTGAAACATATGTTTGAATTCTAGTACTAAGTTTGTTTTACTATCTTATGAAAAGTAGGAAAGAACTTCAGTTGAGATCGAGGCTTACTTAGCTTATAGCTAATGCAGTGAAGTGATGCTTCTCTTACAGGTCCTTTACAGGTAAGAAGTTTGTTACCGGTTTCCAGATCGAGATTATTATCTCAACTAGCATAGAATAAAATGCTAGTTAATTTATTTGTTTTACAACTTTGAGCAGTAAAAGAGGTATTGTTGATCTTATTGTTTATGTTCTTCATAGTTAATAGTAATATAAGTATTTTTAGTAAACTGAACTAGCTCAATTACTCTTCCAAATCACTATAACTAGATCTTGTTTGTTTAATTTTTTTATCATTCTATTTTTAGTTTAAAGCCTGTATGCAACTTTAGTGAAAGGCATCTCTTATAGCAGTTTCCTTTGTTTATATACTTGATGTTGAATTAACCTCCAAGGTTTTTGTTTCTACAATATCGAGTTAAGCTAGGAAACCCGTGATCTGAGTATAGACATTAAGTACATTGATTGAAAGACACACATAAAACTAGCACTTAGTGCATAAGATAGTTTTTAAGCTATTCTAGTACTTATCAATTAGAGATGCACTAATACAACTTGTATTTCTTTAATATTTAGTGTTATTACTTTTTATGTAAGGAAGGATGAATTATTTTCTATAAGAAGTCTATCCTTTTTATCCTTTGTATAATTCCTCATCTCATAAGGTATTACTAATAAACAACACCCTAGTACCTTTAATCATGATATCAATTCAATATCTAAGCTAACATGCTAGCTATGCATAATTCTATAGTTGCAATATATATATATATATATATATATATATAATTGATTTTAATTGTTATATTTTCTCAACTTGCTACAAGGTATTTTATTATGCAATTATCCTTGAATAGTTCCTTGCATTATTTTTTTCCTATATCATTGCAAAGATTATAAATTATACTATAACTCTAGCATATTTACTATCTACCTTTGTTTTTGTTAAGGATACAACAATGCATACAACCTATGATGAAAGATAAGAAAGATTATAATAAAGTTATAACTTAGTTTTTAATGATAAAAAACTTGTTGCTTGTAGGCTGCTCGAGTGGTCTTCAAACTATAACCTAAAACCCATCTCTTCCAAAATAATTTATGAGCCACGTGGTTGATGTTTGTTGGATAGGTTTTTGGTTGACCTTGGAAACAATATAAGGCTCTCCTAAAACCCTAATCCGCATTTTACCTCATTTTGTTTGCTATTTTGTGGTGTGAGGAGCTGTAGCTCATGGACGCATGGCCTGACTGTCACTCCATCGTATGAAGGTCTCCTTGCCATAAACCGTCTTCCTTCTGCATGTAGAGGGACATTTAGCCCCTCCCCTTTTTTTTGCAGAAGAACCCCTTTCGTCGCCAATACCTAGCTCTATAAATTATGCTCCTTTCGTTACCTTGCCTTTGCAAGTGTTGTTATCCATACACTGTGCGGTGAGAGTTGTTTTGAAAGAGTGAGCATGGTTCTTGGCTGCTAAAAATGAGTGTTACTAGAGAGTATTAAGTTCTCTTGTTTTACTTCTTGTCTTCTATTATAGTTGTGACCTTTGCCTCGTCATGGCTTTAGGTTTCGAACGTGAGCACTGTGTGTTGTAATCTTTCCTGACAGTACTTTCCTGAAGCTTGTTGCACTTTTAATGGTAGCTAAGGTTCGATTCTATCGTCTTCTTCTCAACAAGGGAAAAGAGAATAAACCAGGTAAGAAGTCTTTCATCTTTTTATATATTCTTGCATTGCTAAGTTTCAATATTTTCGCTATTGACAGGGGGTTTAACCAATTGTGGTTCTTCTCTATTGCAGGATTCATTCTGAAGTATCTTAAGTTGGAAGATACCACCAGAAGGGCTCCACTTAGCATTTCTTCTGGTAAGCCTTGGTTTCGCTGAGGTTCCTCCTGCAGTGATGTATGATGTTTATTTTGAGTTGGTTCAGTTCCTTGGGTTTCTGGTTTTTGGCTCGGCCGTGGATATACTGTATTGTATAAAGTTTTGGAAGGTCACGGGGCCGATACTTATGATGTGTTGTCCAAATTCTTTAAGCCCTTGTGGTTGTTTAGTGTAATATTTGGGCTTTTCATGGCTGAGACTTGAGAAATTATGGCCTTCTCAGTCGTAAATTTTGTTTTTAGTTATGTTATTTTATATAGGCATTTATGTCGTGACTCTGTTTGTAAAAGGCCACAGGGCCATAACTGATATGATTCAATTCAGGGTTTAACTGTTACTTAAAGCTTGGATAAGCCCGAAGCTTACTGTTTTGTAATTTATAATTTTGATAATACATATGTATATTGACTGTGATTTTTAAAATGATAAGGCAGGCTTGTACTATTTAGTTGTTCTCGTTTATTCTTTTTGAATTTAACCTATAAAAGGTTATTGTTAATATAAATTAATGTTTATTTTGCTTCTGTGTAAAATTGTAAATATAGATTTAGACACTGGGTTTTTAGATCATTACTTGATTATTATTGTCAGTAAAGATAAAAGAATAAGGAGTAAACAACACCTCCTGAATCTTTATTGTTTCCTGTTTTGAAATATATATATAAGGGTTTTTATTTACTTTGTGTTTTAATATTGTTCCTCGTGGAGGATGTCTTAACTTTCATATATTCATTTATTTGATGCTTATGGTTATACAAAATGAAGTATGTAATTTTTAATTTGTTTATGGATAAAATTTTAACCCCTCTGGTATTAAAAGAGCTGGTAATGTTATTCATATTATTACAGTTTCTTTCAAATAGGTTTTATTTATAAAACCCTAATTTATTTTAATTTAAATACATAGTTATTATTTGGTTTTGATGTTATCCTAGTTTGCATTTTACTTAGATGAATTTATTACAGTAAAGTTTCTAGCTTTGTTTACCATTTCTTTAAGTTAATCTTGGTTGTTAATTTTTTTTTCATAAAGACTGTTTATTATTATAATAGTAGATTTATAATAATAATCTATCTAATGTGTAAGCAATTACACAGGCTAAGTAAACCTATACTTTAGATCTTTCCTAAACAGATCTGTTTATATTAATCAAGTACTATGTCTAAATAAAGACATCTAAAATAAAACAAGATACGTACATACGAATCACTCTTATGAACCTGTAGAAAATATTAAATCACATTCATGCATACTTCATTCGATTCTTTATCTGAAATTAATCTAACCTAATGTACTAGAGTACTACCTTGAGAAAAGGTGTGAAAAAATACAGTTAAGGTATATGTTTATCTATCAGTAAAACTAATAATTCTTTTAATCAATTACCCTAACCTATCTATTCTAGCATTTAACTATCTTTTCACAGTAAAAGTATTTCTTTTAACTAACCCTAGCAGCAACAGAATAGTATCATAAGATTAAACTTAAACTTTTCAAATAACAATAAACATTTTAAAAGCTAGATATATCAAGTAGAACCTGGAAATATAGATGAGGTGACAACAGCTTAAGGAACCTGTTCCTCCCAACCAACTCCTGGAGAAAAGCTGGACTGCAAATCTCAGGACCCTTGAGCTTGTCTCCTGGTCCACCTGGTACAAATACTGGGTGAGAGATGTAGTCTAATAATCCTAACAGCTTCCCTCAGTTGTTGTCTCATCTTTCATTTATTTATTAATAAATTATTCAGCAATTACATTCAATTATCCTTGACCCCACTTGGTCATTAATTACAAACTTTATAATAAAATATAACATAATGTTTCTTAAAACATAAAATGTTTTGCAAATTGGGGCATGTGACATATAAATAGGGAGGCACCCTCCCTCATTTATACATACATGCACTCACTCAAGTTCACATGAATAGAGAGAGAAAGATAAGGAGGATAGATAGAAATCTGCATAAGAATTCTTATTACTGGGTTTGTTCATCTTATGATATAGTCTTTGTGACTAAACTATTTTGAGGAAGTTTGTGGGGTTTTGTCCTTTATGGTTTCCTCGATGAAAACCTTTGGGTCTTGTGTGTCTGTTCTATCTTATGCATCTTATTGAACTTGTTATTCTTTCAGATAAAGATCCTAATCAAGTAAATGAGATCAGAAACACTAACATGGTATCAAAGCTTCTTTGAAAGAAGGCATTGTGCAACAACGAAAACTAGGGATTCCTAGTTCAAGGTCTTCTCTCCACAGATCATCAAGAAAAGAGGGCTAGGATAACTCGCCTCAATAGGGAGCATCTTTTGGTGGAAGAAATTTCAGATTTGAAGAAGTTTCATTTTTGAACTTGTCACTAGTGGTGGGAGAAACTAGGGCATCAAGTTTTGGAGGCTTCCCACCTTAGTCTTCCGAAAAGGACCTAATAGAGAAAATCGCCTCAAAGAGGTGCATCTTTTCATCCAAACAGAATTCCCAAACTCCAAGTTTGGAAAATTAGGGTTTCTCTAACAAACCCTAGGTTAGTTAGCTCCAGAACCAGGTCGAACACCCCAAATCAATAAGATATGAATATTTACTATTTCCATTTGAGGTTCTCATTTGAAAATATGACTCACCATACTTAGCTTGAGGACAAGCTTGGAGGGGATGATAACTTCCGAGCGTGGAAGTACAAAATCTCCCTGATCCTTGAAGAAAATGATTTGGATAGGTACATCAATGTCGAAGTTCCAGAGCAAGGGGGAGATGAGGCTAAGGCTACTCATAAGAAGAACTTGGTTAAATCCAAGAGAATCATTGCACATTCAATTAAGGATCACCTCATCCCCCATGTGTCATCATTCAAGACACCGAAGGAAGTACTTGATGCTTTGACTAAGATGTTTGAAGGAAATAACATCAACGAGAAGATGACATTGAGGAAACAACTAAAGAATGTGAAGATATATAACTCACTATAAATTCCCCAAAAATTGAAAAAAAAAATTATAGGCTAGTAAAAACTACCTAGGCGGAACATTATTCACTTGCGGAACTATATCGTACACTTCATGTACCCCTCTTTATTCGTAAGCTTTTCTTATGTTCTGTCTTTTACTTTCATTCATTATTTTTAATGTATCTTATGTATGACGTTGTACTGTTGTTTATTGCTTGGTATTATGTTTATACTTTTGTCGCTTATGTGTCATCACTGGAATTTAAATGCTTCATCCTTTTTGCATAGTCACACTTGTTAATTATAAAGTCCTAACTTAACTTTGTTTGTAGAAACAAAGTTGGCAGAGTGGTGGAACTCGTTCTCCCATGATGGTTTGAGAGGTAAAGGTGTTTACTTGTTTGCAGGCTTACTTAGTTCTCTGAACTAAGGAACCTATTTTATTTCACATGCAGTTCATACTTTGCGACGGGTTCTTGTTTAACGAGTACTGGAAGTCTTGATCTTAAAGAACATACTACTGGTTGACCTTGGTTCCTTGTCGACTCAAATTTATAACCAGGTATAAATACTATTCTCATCAATTTATCTATCACTGCTAAATTTCCTGTTAAGTACTTATGCTTTCTTATGGTCTTGTAACTCTTCATTTTACATCTTGGTATTAATTACATTTTATGTTTAGTTTATTAAAAACTATTAACATATCTTGTCTTTTCTATGTGCAGGTTATTATCTTGGGCTAGATTCAGATCTTTATTTTCTTATGAGGGTCAAATGTTTAACCTGGAATATTCCATATGCCATGTTCACTAAGCATTAAGCTTAGGGCTTATTTACATTTTATTAAGTTAAGGCTTTAACCTATGTTTCACATGTTATTATGTCTTAAACATATGGTGTATATATTTTATTAACATATAAGTCTTTTGGTTGACTTAAGGCTAGCGCAGACCATACATGGAATATACACTTAAACCTTATCATTGCATGGTACTAAACCTTATTATAGCATAACGTTGTAATGTTATATGGTGATAACATTAGGGTGGAGGTATAACATATGGTTTGGAGTTTATTAGATGGGCTTTAACGATAGTATAGAAAAGGAGACCAGCTGGTGGTGGAAACCAGCTGGTGCCATTAATGCACCTTGGTTTTTGTGGCATCATTCTCTTAGGCTTGGCTTACGATGGTTTGGGCATTTCGTTTGTCATTTGGGGTTTTTTCTTGGTTCCGCACAGAGGTTAATGGAGGTTACCTCCATGGCCACGGAGGTAAGGCTCTCCATGGCCACGGAGGTAAGGCTCGTTTGGATTCAAATTAATTCGATGGTTTGGCATTGATGTATTTAAACGGTGTTATACTTCTCACCTAGTTTGTGGATTGTTGTAGGTGCTAGGGTTTGTGGAGAGTATCGTGGTTCAAAGCTCATCACTAGTTCCTGTATGATGCCAATGGTATAAGGTAATCCTGACAACAAGCTAATGCTTGTTATATCTCGGCCTGACTGTATGATTTCTTCATTGTTTGGTTTTAGGGTTTCACTATGTTGATTTGAATTCGCCTTCGAGATTGTAAAGAAACAGACTTGGGTTTTAAAAGTATTAAGTCTCTCAATCCATGGAGCAAATCTTAATCCATTCGGCTCTGTGCATGTGTTTATGTTTTGGGTTTGTAAATCATTGATGGATTTGGGATTTTGAGCCATTGCCTGCACCATTTATGGCAATGGTGCCATAGCCCATAGGAATGCCTGTGTGGACTTCATTTTGGATTTTAATGGTGACTGTGTGGATAGACTATGATGATGGAAATACTGTGCAATGTAAATACCCTGGGTTTTAATGAAATGGCCGTGGTTTTTATGCTTATTGTGTGTGTGGAAAATGCATGTTATATTAATGGTTTATTACCAAGGTTTTATAATGGAATACGTCTTCGTTGGTATGTGTGTTGAGTATTTTAAATTTCTTGAACATATTGACAGCGTGGGGTAAGGCCACACCATAAATGGCTTTATCCTTTCCCATCGTGCCTGCGATAGCTTCACTGTGGCACTTAGTTAATATTTCATTTAATAGTTTAAGAGGTGAATCGCTAACAAAGTAGTTTTGTTATTATTTAAACCACACTGTGTATTTTTAGTTTGGCATTGCCATGGCTTGGTTGAATGCTGTGCGTAGCATTTGTTGGTTATGTACTGTTATGATTTCGTGGGTTTTGTTTATACTGTGGATTTTGTAGAAGCTAGGGGTTGTAATCCCACAATGGCCTTTGTTGTTGTGATTAGATTGTAAATGGACTCTGTGTATTAAAATGTTGGCTGAGGCCGTGTTGTAGCATAATCACAGCTCTTATTATCAGCATGGTGGTGATTTATAATTTGTTTCTGGCATACATGTTATGTATAGCATGGCCATTGATTTGAAAAGTAGACAAAACTCATTAGAGTTCGACTCTATTCGGGTGTTAATGTAATGTATTGTGTTAGAACTGGAAATTCACCAAAGGTTGTGAAGGATCGTTCCCATGTAACAGCAGAACCACTTTAGGAAAGGGAGCTGGCTTCTCCAATTCCAATGAGGGATTTCTCACAAATGTAAAATACAGCCAGTTATATGGTCACAAAATGGAAATCAAATTTATCGATGGTTGGTAGATGAAACAAAGATACATTGGGCGATGGAGTCAAGATATCAAGGATATAGGGTGATTTGCAAAGGAAAATGATCACAGGAGAGAGATAGTGCCTCGATTACGATCGTTATATTTGGGGTGTGGTGATATGGTAGAAAGATGACATTCCACTAGCGTAGAGAACCACAGGGATGAATTATGGATCGGATTTGGGAGAAATATTTGGTGAATACCGGAGACAATGGTAGGAGCATATGATTATGAATTCCCAACCATTATACACTAAGTCTACAATATGAAGAACAAAAAAATGTAAAAGATAACAAGGAGAACATGCACATGAAAGGAAAGATAGTTACAGACTGCAATTGAGAGAAACACAAGAATTCCTGTAAATGCATATATCCAGCATATAGCTCTGAAACTTGTATTAATTTAAAAGAAAGTACAACAATATCATAAGTTAAAAAACAACCAACCCCTTCTTCGTCTGCGAGGAGGTATATTTATAATGTCTCTGACCTCCTAGACCGACATTCGAACCAAAATTTGTTACAACTCAAGAACAACTCCTAACAAACTTGAATGTGGCATATACACAACGATTTACATAAGATAGAAATAATTACATACTATTTGAAAAATAGGCTAAAAGTATTTTCCTGTGTATCTCAACTGATGACAGCTGTGCAAAATCTGAGAGAGATGACTGCTAATAGGTATGCCTCTGAGGAAAAAACCTTCGTGCTACATTCCTGGCTAGCTTCGAGGTTGCGTACTAAATTGTTTTGATCCATACAATTAAATTAACTTCCACAAGTCAGGACCAAGAAAAATGATGACAACCATTTCATGGGATAATACTTTGAGCTCTGTATTCTTTGTGTATGATAAATTTGGCACTGTAGCACAAGTGGCCTTAAAATCAGCTAATAACTCAAATTCCCCAGCCATTTTTTCGAACACAATGGGGCCCGACAGGACATGCTGCATATCCCCAAACTTGTTGTGGTAAGCCCTATGAAGGATTAACCTCTCTAGATACTCTTCCTAAGTCAACAAGGGTCCCTTTTCTTCCCAAAAGAAAGGAATCCCCCTGTTTACCAATGGTTTAAATAACTTGATCACCTCTTTGATTTTCTGATCTATAATATCGATCTTGGCATGTACTGTGTCTATAATCCTATGTTTTCTCACCACCTTTCTCGCTCTAGAAATAATAGCAAATCGGTTTGGGATATCATACCTACTGGCCTGTTCTTCTGATAAGTTGCTTAGAAAATGGATAGCATTCTGACCTATCTCCGCAGATCTCTTGTGCAATTCTCCCTTAACTTTTGTAACATTTTTCTTGGCTACTTCCAAGGAGTCTTCTTGATCAGCAATGAAATTTAGATAAGGTCTGAACTTGTCGGCTTCTGAGATAATTTTATCCTAGATCATATGCTAGCATCCCTACAGGGCCATTTGGCCAATCACTTGCTTTCTTAACTTGGCATTTTGTTCTAGAAATTCCTGACATCTTTCTGTTAACTTATTCTTTTCTTCTTCTTTGTTCGAGGCCATATCTTCCAAACTCTTATGCTGCTGCTTTAACCCTGTAAGCTCCAAAACCCTTAGCTTTACTTGTGACATAGCATTAGACAACGAGGTGGTGTCTGAATCCATACTGGGCAAAGTGGTTGGAATCTCCACTACTTATCCTTTGTCTTGTAGCTCCTTTTCCTTGGCTGATAGCTTAACCTCTAAATCCTCTTCACTTTCCCTTAGAAAATTATCTTCTTTCTCCCATTGTTTCTCTTTCTCCTCGAGTTTCAAAATTTTTTCCTTCCAATCAGTCAACTTGGTATTCAAAGCCTCTTTTTCCTTCTCAAATTCAAACAACTCAGCTGTTTGAATGAGCTGGGTAGAAGGGATTTTCAACTTCTTCTTGAGCACCTGAATTTCTCTTTCTTTCTCTTCCATAAACTTTTGAGCTAATGCTCCTTTATTTTCCTATCCATCCACCTTGATTGATTCATCTTGCAACTTTTGAAATTGGACCTTTAGAGCCTTGTTTTCAACTCTTACTTTCCTCAATAGATCTTGAGTCTTAGTTTTACTAGATTCCATCTTAGCCATCTATAAAGTGGCCTTTAGCAATCTGGTATTTAGTATATCCTTGGGTTCTCTGTTGAGGTTTATGATATCAGGAGTGGGAACCAACCCTAGGTTCACCCTAACCTCTGAAAATTTATTTCCCATTGACATGGCCAAGCCCAGGGTATCTGTAGTATGATCCCTCACAGCCTTCAATGCTATGCCAAGCCCAGGTAATTTCCTTATTTCATCATATAACCTCACTGTCTCATCGAAGGTTTTATCGACTATCTCTCTGTATGTGTTTAGTAAATCTTCTTTAGAAGCATATTTGCTTGGGGTTTTCCCATCAAATACATACTCTTTCAATTCTAACCCAACTTTTATGGGTTCTTCTTGTTTCTGCTTTCCCTTTCCTCTTCTCATCCCCATCTGGCCTCTCATATCCCTTTTCCTTACCTGCACTATCTGTTGTTCTAGTTCCATTTTATGCTTTTTGGGTGTGTTGGATGTGTCTATATCATCAGTATCCATAGGTTCTACATTGTCCCTCTTCTTAGTATTCTCTGAAAAACTCACTAAAGACGAGACATCTCCAGCCATAGTGATTATGCTAGACAGGTTCATAGGGGAAGAATCTTCCCCAGGCAGGGATTAGGCAGAGTTCTGCTCCATGCTGATATCCTTTGTGGTGTGATTAGGATAATCATCCCAATTTGCATCTTCCCTAAGTCCAACTACCTTTGTTTGTTTAAAAGGATTATTCTTATTAGCCTGTCTCCTTTTGGAGATCACCTGGTGTGGATCATAGTTAATGGCTTGTCCAAAAGGGAATCTCATGCTCTTGATTAGATCTTCAACCAATGGTAGGGCAGCTCTACTTTTGATTGTGTACGGCCCCACCTTCCATGGAAAATTTATCCCTGAACTTTTCCTAAAACTAAGAATGCGTTCTTCTTCAACAGTGAGGCTCTTCCTAAGCAAATCCAAGGAAACAATCCTTACTGTCAAAAAGGAGGGAAAGATATACGGTTGATGTACAAAACTGTAGAGTATTATAATTGTTGCAAATTTGATTAGAAACCAATCTCCTATCCTTTTATTGGGAGATAGTTGCAGCATTTTCTTCATCTCAGGAAACACCCTCGACAATATTTCTTGGAAGAAGAGGATGTATATTTATGCCATCAAGAGGTTCAATAATTCATAGTAATTCTTGGTCATGTCATCAGTGATTACTAACCCTAGTGCCTGTGAATTATCTTCATTGTAAGATAATAACACTTTCAATAAGAAGGACTGAAATATGAACACTTTGGTGCTATGGAAATTATCTAATTGGGAATGAATGTTCTCAGCTAGAAACTCATCGAACTTAAGATGACAGGACTGAAACAACTGTCTAGGGAGTTCAGGTTCAACTAGATAGGTATCTAAGACAAATAGTAGACTCAACAACGGCTCCATGATGTAGCCATTAGTATCTAAACCTAGGAACTGACTGGCTAAGGTTACGCACCACTGGTATTCTTCATTAAACAGACTCAAGTCGATGGGGTAAGACAGAGTGATAAATTCAGCATTAGGTTTTGAACAAGACTTTAGGAAGGCTTCCCTACTTTCAACTATGTATTCTCGAAAAAACTGTACAATATTTTCTTCCTCGTATGCTTGGGATGTATGGAAAAATTTTTGTGGAACATGGAGGGCTTTACGAATGTCGAGAGCTTGAACATGGAAAAGGACTTTGGACTTGGACCTATTAATGATGACTCCTTCAGTGGTGGAAAAATTTCCTGCACACCAATAAAAAAACTAGGGGCAATGGGGGGTTTGGCTAACAGAGAAAAGATGGAAAAATGACTTAAAAACACCACAGGTATCTCTACCTTGGTCCTTAAGAACTTCCAATTTACCTCTAGCTGCTTCCACTACTTCACCCAATAGAATAGTATCAAATATTTATGGGTCTTCATCTACGAAGCTTTCTTCTTCCTTTCAACCACTAGCCCTTAATTCTTCATTATCTCCTACCTCTACTATCTCTATCTCTTCAGGTCTATCCATTTTCAAAAGTACTAAGGAAGTATCAGGGATCCTACCTTGTCATGTAGCACCGTTCTTCGATCTGTCCATGCTGGCACTCTACACATAGTCTGGGAGTTCGTCAATATCGAAGCTTTGGACAAGACAAAAACCTGTTCAAATCCACGTAGACACCTTTATAGTTTTCTATATTACATAACTCCTATGTGCCTTCGTTTAACCTTTGTCATAAATATTTTCCTTGAAATCTAAGTCTTTGATCCATAGGAATTCCCTGTTGATGCTTCAACATTACCCATGTGTGCAACCCAAGAGGTCATTATTATTCTGAAATGACTAATGGAAATCAAAACCCTAGCCTACCCTCCATCTGTCCCATGACTGTAGTAAACCTCCACGAAACACCAAGTTCAACTTAAATATGATTACTAGGTGGGTTATCTCATGGATATCACTAAAATCCACCATCATCTCATTCGAGTACCAATAAAATGGTTAACCCCTCAAAATAAATGCCATACCCTCAGTACACTCCTCATTTGTTGCATGCATCCTTACTGCTCAAGGCCATCTTTGAAAACTAGCCCGCTAACCTCCTTCACAAAATTTGAATTTCAATTTTTGCAGGTACTAAGAAGCACAGTTTAGAGGTGAAGAAAGGAGGAATTTCTCTCAGGAAGGAACTAGGAGACATTAGCTACCTAGAATCACATCCAGAAGTCTACCAATTCTTCAAATATGCACACTGTTATAGATTTTGTGAGAAAATCCAAGGTTCACACCAGCAGGTTGCTGAAGCATTTTCCCTTTCTTTTGATGGCTCCAAGGCACTGATAGGAAAGGAAGAGTTCCTAGTGGATGAAACCATAATTGCAGAAGTGACAGAACTCCTAACAACTGGGGAGAAGTGGTTTAAGACCACCATTACTAAAAATGTGGAGTTTAGATTATATTTAAAACCTGAACACAGAAATGTAGTGTGGAAGAGAAGTGTTCCATCCACCTGGCTAGAGGAGAGGTGGCAGCAATTACTGAAATCAAGTTTGGTGTATATAACCTGCAAAGGAAGGTACAATAGGGAAATGATATATCACTTCAAGATGATGAACTATTTTATAGGAAGGATCCCTTTAAACCTACCCTTATACCTCCACAAGAGCTTAACAAAGATGTCACACCAGGTAAAGGCCCAACCCACCAAAATCGTAGGAAGGTTGTCTCACCATGGCCTCATACAACTCATTGTCCAAGAATTGTTGCAAAGGAGAAACATAGCATGGGCATGTTTTTTTATTTTGGAATGAATTTGAAATAGTCCTACAGCTATAAGATAAAGGAAAGTCCCCTTCAAAGAAATCCACCACCCCCAGGAGTGGAAAAAGGAAGAGGAAGGCTATCTCACCAGTAACAGTGGATCAGTCTTCTCCCACTTCTAAAATCAACCATGATAAAATAAACCTGGACTTTAGTGGAAAGGAGAAGGATACCCCAACACAAAGTGGAAATATTTTGAACTAACCCTACTCAGAAGAAGAAGAAGAAAGGGAGGAAGAGGTTGACCTAACAGAGTAGGTTGTAGTAGAAAATGAAGGGTTTCCTTCACCTACATGAAGGGAAGGTCAAGATGAGACATTGGCAGGGACCTCCTCAAGCAAAACTAGGTCTCAGAGAGTCAACCAACTACTAGAGCAAATACATGAACTAGAGGTGCTGGACAGGGAGATAAAAATAAATAATGAAATATTAACCAAGAGAAATAAGGAGTTGCACAATTCTGTTCTAGAAATGAGAGGGATGTATGTAATGCTGAAAAGGAGAAATCTAAGATATATGCAGGACAAAACCAGGCTGTACATGATGATCAGACTATTGAATTTGCAGATAAATCAATCCAACTCAAACCCTAGCTCTCAAGCTTACTATGCACTAGAAACCCTAGCAGAGGCAGCAGCAAGATTTCAAGATCGAGAGGCAGCCCAAGATGCTATTGTTTTTCAAAACCCTATGCATCCTGAAGAAGTGCCAGAAGATCAACAACAAAACAGAAAGGGGATGATTGGGAGGTTCATTACAATTTTGCAAAAACAAATCTTTTGGTGGCTTAGGAGGACACAATAGTGGTTCATTAGCCATCGAAAGTAGAGGTTTTGGTAGTTAACAGACCTAGGATTATGCTTCCTTAACCATCGAAAGAAGAAAAGGGTGCAGAAATATATTTTGGCACACAGAACCAATTTTGGCGAATACAACTATCTCAGAGATGAAATATAAAGCTGAAATTTGCTGGAAAACACCATTGGAGGAGGTTTGTTCCAGTTTTGAGGATACAATCAAGGCGAAAAGGGTCACAAACCCTACTTGTTTTTTACCAACGGTGGATTATCTATTAGATGACAGGTTACAGCTCCTCTTCAGTACTCACTAAAGTCATCAAAAGAGTTCAATGAGTGAACAAGTGTTAGAGTTAGATAGACTAGTAGTTAAATTAGGGTTTGTGACCTAATTTTGCAAAAAACAATTTTTTTTTTAGTAAAACAGATCCAACTTTTCAGGATCTGAATATTTTTGTAAAGGCTATAAAGCCTAAGACTTATGCTTAAGGAAGGGTTTGATCAAGATTCTCATATTATTCATGACCTAATATAAGCTCTTTTTCTATCATGTGTTCAGTTTCCATATCTTTTCTACTCTGTGCTTGTGCTTGAATGTCTGATTCAGGTTTATTCATGTTATCTAATGTTTGATAGCTGTCATCCTATCTGTATGTTGATGAGTTGAATTGCAAGTACTTTCCTTGTTATGATTATCCATTTATATGTAATTGCTTTATATATGAATCTGCCAGCATAGTAAGTTCTCCATTTTTTCACCCTTTTATCAAACCTCTGAATAGTGGTAGTTAGAATCCTTATCTTTGATTGAGTTTTATGCATGTCTTGAGAGTGTGAGGTCTTGTAGGTCATCTGACTTGATCCATCTAGAAAAAAACATAAAAAAGTTTAAGTTACTAGGCATCCTTGACCTGCAACCTAGAGGAGTTTCCTGGAGTGATAACACACTCCCTCTTAACTAGGAAGGTATTCTCTTGACACAATTCATCAGTACAAGTATTCTTCTCTGGGTCATCATCAAAGTTGGATCATCACCAAAGTTGGATCATCACTGGACCATCATCATCATTGCTTCCTCTATCTCGATCAAATGGTGCTATCTCTCAATTCTACTAGTCACAGGAAGTTCTACAGAGCCAGCCCTTTTTCATGCTGGTTGTAGGCCTAGCCTCTGGGTAGGTATTCATCTTCTTCAGCACTTATGCCCAACCTTCCACCATGTCAAAAAGGATTTCCCAACACTTACGGCTGATCATGGGAGGAACACATCCAGCATCCATGTCAGAATGGCATGCCCAACACTCACATCTGACCATGGGAGGCCCATCCTACCACCATGTTAGAAAGGCCTAACAGTCACATATGACCATGGGAGGCCCAGCCTTCCACCATGTCAAAAAGGCTCGTTCAACACTTATATCTGACCATGGGAGGCCCATCCTACCACCATGTCAAAAAGGCTCATCCAACACTTATATTTGACCATGGGAAGCCCATCCTGCCACCATGTCAGAAAGGCCCAGCACCCACATCCGACCATGGGAGACCCATCTTGCCACCATGTCGAAAAGGATCAGCACTTATATTTGACCATGGGAGGCCCATCCTTCCACCATGTAAGAAAGGCTCTGCACTTACATCTGACCATGGGAGGCCTAGCCTACCACCATGTCAGAATGGATATCCACTTACATTTGACCATGGGGGACCCAACCTACCACAATGTCATAATGGGTCTGCACTTACATCTGACCATGGGAGACCCAGCCTACCACCATTTTAGAATGGATCTGCACTTACATATGACCATGGTAGGCCTAGCCTACCACCATGCTATAATGGCTTACAGACTCATCACTTCCCCTTGCAAGGAACCTCGATCTAGAGAACACCAAGCTTCTTCCCTAAAGTACTCAAACTTCACTCTAGACAATGGCTTGGTCAACACATTAGCTATCTATTCGTCCGTCACAACATACTGGAGCTTCACTGCTCCTCTTTACACCATATCCCTGAAATAGTGATATTTGATCTCGATATGCTTTAACTTGTCATGGAACACTGGGTTCTTTAACAACTTCACACAACTCTAGTTGTTGCAATATATACAAGTAGTATCCAACTGTAGATCAAACAAATCAAATAGTATCTTCCTCAGCCACACTACCTCACAACTAGCCAAAAATGCTGCGAAATACTCTTCTTTGGCTGTACTCAGTGCCATGGAGGATTACTTCCTGTTAAACCAAGAGATCAGACATGATCCCATACCGAAGTAGCAACTCAAAGTGCTCTTCCTATCAATGGCATTTCCTGCCCAATCTGAATAAACATAACCTTCCAGGTTAATCTTCTGATTCACCTCATACATGAGGCCATAATCAACTATAACCTTCAGGTACCTCAGAATATGCTTTGCAGCAATCATGTGAACATGTCTAGGATCTGTTAGGAACTGGCTCAATGTGTTCACAACAAAGAAATTATCTAATCTCGTATCCATCAAGTACATCAAGGACCCAATCATTTGACGTTACATCATAGCATAAATCGACTATGATGAAGCATCACTTAATAGCTTCAAGTTCGATGCCATATGTGTGGTCATTTCCTTGTAGTCCATCATCCCGAACCTCTTTAGGATCTCTACTTCATACTTCCCTTATCTGAGGGAGATTCCATATGCATTTTTCCAGACCTCCATGCCTAGAAAGTAGTGCATCATACCCACTGGTCGTTCATCTTGAACTCAACAACAAGCTTCCTTTTCGTATCAGCAATCAACCCATCCTCACCTGTTACAAACAGGTCATCTACATAAAGTAGGAGTATCACTGGGTTCCCTTCTTCAACCTTGTATTAAAGGTTGGAATCCGATTTACTCTTGGTAAATCCCAAACTAGTCAGGAAGCTGTCAATTCTGTCATACCATGTCCTGGTTGCCTGTTTCAAACCATACAGGGCTTTCTTCAATATACACACATTCCATTTCCCTGTCACGTGTCTCAAAATCAAGTGGCATCTCCACATACACTTCCTCTTCCTCTACACCATTCAAGAAAGAATTCTTGACATCCATCTGGTGTATCTTCCATTTCATTACTGTAGCCAGAGCAAGTAGTGATCTGATGGAAGTGTATTTGGATACAGGTGCAAAAGTTTCTTCATAATCTATTCCTTCTTTCTGGGAGAATCCACGAGCCACAAATCTTGCTTTATATTTCTCTGTGCTACCATCTGCAGCATACTTGATCTTGAAGATCAACTTGGAAGTCACAAAAAACTTCCCCTCTGGTCTTGGGACAACATCCCAGACATCATTCTTCATGATCAACTGATACTCCTCAATCATAGAATCTATAATGTCCCCAAAAATCGAAAATAAAACAAAAAATTATAGACTAGTAAAAACTACCTAGACGAAACATTATTCACTCGCGGAACTCTATCGTACACTTCATATACCATTGTTTATCCGTAAGTTGTTCTTACGCTTTGTCTTTTACTTTCAGTTATGAATTTTAATGTATTTTACTTATAATGTCATATTGATGTTTACTACTTTTGTATTATGTTTCTACTTTTGTTTCTTATGTGTCGTCATTGGTTTAAATGCTTCATCCTTTTTGCATAGTCACATTTGTTAACTATAAGGTCATAACTTAACTTTGTTTGTGGAAACAAAGTGGACGGAGTGGCGGGACTCGCTCTCCCATGATGGTTTGAGAGGTAAAGGTGTTTACTTATTTGCACTCTTACTTAGTTCTCTGAACTAAGGCACATGTTCTATTTCACATACAGTTCATACCTTGCGACGGGATCCTAGAGAGCATACTGCAGGTGGACTTTGGTTCCTCAACCCACTCCAAATTATAACAGGTATAAATCTTATTCTTGTCAATTTAACTATTTCTACTAAAACTCTTGTTCAGTACTTATGCTTCCTTACGGTCTTGTAACTCTTTATTCCACATCTTGGTATTATTTACGGTTTATGTTTTAGTTTATTAAAAACCATTAACACTTCTTATGTTTTCTATTTGCAAGTTAAGTACGTGGCCTTCAAACCAGGCCATTGATTGTTATAATGGTTAAAGTAATTAACATGGCATATTACATATGCCATGTTCACTAAGCAAAATCTTAGGGCATAATTGTATTTTGTTAAGTTTATTTCTTAAAGCCTAAGGTTCACATGTTATTAGGTTTTAAACCTATGGTACATACATTATATTAATACATAAGTATTGGGGTTGACTTAGGGCTAGTGCAGACCATTTATGGAATCTACACTTAAACCTTATCGTTGTAATATCTTAACCTTGCTATAATGTCTACATTGTAATGTTAAATGGTGATATGGAATGGGGTGGCGAAAAAGAAATATGGTTATACCACATGTCAATAGGGTTTAAGCTTTGTATTCGAGGTCACAAATGCAACAATGCTTAACTATGGAGAATGGGTTTAGTATTACGTTAATGGCCACCAGTTGGTGTATTTAATGTCCTTGGAAATCGTGCAACCCTTCCCTTAGGCTTGGGTCATGATGGTTGTGCATTGTGTTTGTCATTTGGGGTTTGTGCATTTTGTCTCTATGCAGGGAGAAAACCATGGAGGAGACCTCCAAACCGTAAGGTATGCTTCATCTGGGTTCATATGCTTGCACATTGTTTTGGTTTAATGTTATTAATGTGGCCATACTTCTCATCCCTAGTTTTGCTTGTTTTTGTAGGTGCTGAAAGATAGTGAGGAGCAGCGTGGCTCCAACTCTGTCGTGGTCTTTCCTGTGGAGCCAAGGTGCAAGGTAAGTCTTCTCAACAAGTGTAAGCTTGTTTCCTCTCGGCCTGCCTGCGTCTTGTTTCGTCGTTTGGCTTTGGGGCTTCTCTATGGGGTTTGGAGTTTTCCTTTGGGCTTATGATTACAGACTTGGATTTTATTATTTGGTTAAGGCATTTGAGCCATGAACTAACTCTTAATCCATTCGAATCTGTGTAATTAAGTTTGGGTTGTAAAATTTCTTGGGCTGTTAGCAGAGAAATAGAAATCACTTGGGATTTTACCACACTATGTCTTCATTTATGTAAATCATATTTTAGTTTGGGCTTTTTCTCCATGGGCTGCACCATTGCTGGCAATGGTGCCATAGCCCATTGGCATACCTGAGTATCTTGGTTCCTGGTCTTAAAAGATGACTGTGTAGCAAACTTGATACCCACTATGTAAATGGATAATAGCGTGTAATACGGTTTTCTTCTGTGTTTATTTTAAGCGCTGTATTTAATTTTAACTGGGGTTTGTGAAAGGCATTCGCCTATTCCGATGCTCGGTGTGTAATGATGTTAATTATCTTGGATATTGTATGTACTTGGATAGTGTGGGTAAAGGACATGCCGTAGATGGCATGAGCCTTTCCCATAATGCCGCGATAGCTCATAAATTATTTTGGGTTAATGATTATCGGTTCTTATGTAATTTGGCCTATGAAAAAGCCATGGGTTGGAAACCCATGGGGACCAATGCGTGTTGTAGGCTTAATGGATTGTGTATTAAAATATTCTTGGCCTGTGTAGAAATGTAAATGATGGATTACATATAAATTTGACTCATGTTTATTACGTTATGTCATGGCTTTTATATGTTTTAAGAACCAGTAGAGTGGTTATACGATTTGGAATGTGGATTTTATAATAATACAGAGGTTTGATATTGGACCACATGGATGGTCACAATGCCTTCTCTATTTGGTTGATTATGATTATGTTTATTTAATGGAATGTTGTGATATTTAATTTATACTTGCTGAGACAGACCTTTGAAGGTCTTTAATGATTTACTATCTTAGTTTTAGTTTAGAATATTTAATTATGTACTTTATGTTATAAGTAATATAATTAGTAGATTAATTATACAACTATTTGAATACTATTATATATATATATATATATATATATTTAATGTGTACTTCTGAACTAATTTTGAATTTAAAAACATGTCTCTCCTGACAAATGAAATATGTCAGCAGAGTAATACAACATGTAGAACAATTATATACTAACTGGTAACAAAACCTAGATGTAGTAAACATAAACTAAGCTTGGAAATAATACAGAATCAACCTAAAAGGACAAACCCTGGTAATGTACAACATGTAATAGAATTTACAACCTAAGCTTAGTATTAAAGAAAATACAAACCCCAGTAGAATATTAACCAGAAACTCAAACACATAGGGTTAGGAAATGTATTGGAGTTATTTACCTAGCTTAAACAACAATTAATCTAGGAAAATAGCATATGCAGTCAAGGGCTTCATACCTGCACTTGAAGCTCTGTTAATGGTTGAACCTGCACACTCAAATAACTAGCATTAACAATTCAATGCAGATGTGACCTTTTTTTGATGAGAAAATCACTTGGGAACTACCATGTTCCACCCAACATCAACATCAACATGAAAGGCTCCAGGGATTATGCCCAACACTTCCAAATCTTATATTTTCATGTGTTCCTGAGCTTCTCGCTCAACACAAATTTAAGTACTCATGTTCTCTAGAGCTCCTCACTCAACACAACATTAATC
>LPNX010338693.1:34273-85000 GCA_001517045.1 Pseudotsuga menziesii | reverse complement strand
TATATATATATATATCATCAATAATTGTCTTATGCCCAATATATAAATCAAATCATCATGTCCATATGCAGTGGGGTCTTCGACCCAATATAAAAATAAACATCAAGATAATCATCATAATCAATAGGCACATGCCAATAAGTGTTAGGTCAAAAAAAATGGGTATTACAGAATCATTCCATTTTTTCTTCTCTGTCGCTTCTCCATAGTTGGAAGGTTCTTTATCAATGATGTCACATACTATGGCTACATATCTGGAGTAGGACCTAGTTCTCTTCCTCTCTCTGTGCATCTCTTCTGAAGCCCCATATCTTTCTGCACCTTGGATAGCCTCTCGTACCCATGCAGGTTTCCTCTTGTGAGGATTATTCTCCTAGGGTGGATCTACAAGTTCCTGGGGTTCTTCTATTTCTTGATCTTTTTCTTGAGTTGCATCAATCATAGTTGTATATTGAATCCTGGGTACTTCTGTTTCTTCACGGTCTTCAACACGTCTCTTTCTAGATTTGATGTAAGATGAGTCTTCATCAAATGTTACGTCCCTGTTGATGTCGATCTTCTTGAATCCTGGGAAATATATTCTCTAAGCCTTCGAGCTTTCACTATATCCCACAAATATACCTTTCTTTCCTGAAGGATCTAACTTTGTCCTCTTTTCTTTTGGAATGTGTATGTACACTGGACAACCAAATATTCTAAAATGACTGACTTCTAGTTTCTTTCCAGAGAAGACTTCTTCAGGTGTCTTGTTCTCAAGTACTCTATGCGGAGTACGGTTCTGTACATACATAACTGTCCTAGCAACTTCTTCCCATAGATGAATGGGAAGATTTTGATCATGAAGCATTTCCCTTGCAGCTTCCATGATCGTTCTATTATTACTTTCTGCAACCCCATTCTGTTGTGGTATATATGGAGTGGTTAACTCCCTCTTAATCCCTGATTCTCTGCATAATTCTTTGAATTCATTTGATTTGAATTCTCCTCCATTATCTGATCAAAAGGTCTTGATTTTGTTTTCTGTGTGGTTATCGATCAAGGCTTTGAAGGGCCTTGAACTTACTGAATAATTCATCTTTGTTCTTTAAGAAGTATATCCATGTCTTCCTAGAGAAATCACCAATGAAAGAAACATAGTATACATACCCACTCAATGAACTGGATGACATCGGACCACATACATCAGAGTTGATGATTTCCAAGATTCCTTTTGCCTTGCTCTCACTACTTGGAAATGTATTCTTTGTGTTCTTTTGTTTTGCACATCCTTTGCAAACACCTTCATGCTTTTCTTGTATTTCTGGAAGACCTTCAACAACTTTTCTTGCAAGTGGCAGTGCCCTATAGTGGGCATGTGCAATCCTTCTATGCCAAAGTTCATTTGGCTCTATTGAGTCATGGACCAAGGCTTGTTCTGGTTGGTCCTTTAGCTTTTATAAGCCTCCCTAATGCAAATATGGAGAGGATATTATTCTTTAGTCCTGGTAGTAACAAGACATCCTTCATCTTCATAGAGTTTCCAAGGTCTAACGTATAGGAGGATTCAATAAGTCGCACCTTCACTGCTAATGTGGGCTGCAATTCTGCAATTCACATTAGAATTAAGAAATTAAAAACAAAACATATTTAGATAATCAACAAAATAAAATTGAACAAATAAATTACATACCTAAAAAATTTTAACTTTTTTATCCATGACTTGTTCTTTTTTGTCCCCTTTTTTAACTTTTTTATCCATGACTTGCTCCTTTTCGTCCCCTTTTCTAACTTCCATTTTTAACTTTTTTATCCATGACTTGTTCCTTTTCATCCTCTTTATCTTCAATCTATTGAAGATTGGTGAAATAAGATGAAAATGTAAAATAAAATAGAAAATGTAAGTCACACCTTTAGTGCTACTATTAGCTGCAACCACACATTAAAATTAAGAAATTAAAAGCAAAACATATTTAGATAATCAACAAAATAAAATTGAACATATTTAAATAATCAACAAAATAAAAATGAACAAAGAAATTGCATACCTGAAACTTTTTTTTATTATCTTTGACTTGTTTCTTTTTGTCTCATTTTCCTTCAATCTAAGGAAGATTGGTGAAATAACATAGAAAATGTAAAATAAGATGAAAACAAATTAAAAAAAATGATTAGCACAACCAGTTAAGCAGGTGAACACCAATAAACCACTAGTCTAGTGCCATAAACAAATTATTTCTACTTTCATTAAGAGTAATAAAATCAAAACTCAATCAAACATATTACTTGAAGCAAACGACATTAATTTTTCATTAAAAGAAGAAAAAAAAAAGATAATACTCTTGTATACAAAATCAATGCACTTGTAGAACATAAGGATCCTCATGGATAAGGTAGGAGCATAACGAGCATCGAGAAAGCCCTTTAAAAACCAAGATTGCAAGTTGCAAGAACAATAATAGTTGTAGAGCTTATGTACATTAAAGCATAAAAAACACACATTTATTGTGAATGGCCAAGAAAGCATAAGAAATAGATGCTGTATAAATGACAAAGAAAAGCAGCAATCACTGTTGCTGATCAGAGCTTTCACTTTATCTACCTCGTAGATAAAAAGATTAAAATAAAAACATGTGTAATGGTGATATGTTACACAATCTATGAAATGATATTCTGGGAGCTTTGATTTCATCCACCTCCAGTATAATATTTTGGGAAGATCGAAAGAAAAATAATATTTTGGGAAGATCGAAAGAAAAATAAAGAGTAGCCGTAATGCTGCATATTCTCTGTTCTTAGGATTGTAAAACTTAGAGCAAGTTTAAGTTTTAGTTTTTTGGACTAATATTCTTTGCAACAAAAGAAATTTTGTTCTTAAGATTGTAAAATTTAGAGCAAGTTTAAGTTTAAGTTTTTTGGATTGCAATATTCTTTGCAATAAAAAAACATTTGTTCAAAGTATGAATAACTCCATAGAATAAGTGCAGAAATAGAAAGAGCTATGCCTACAAAAGCATAGTCTCCATATGCAACATCGTAAAAAGTTGGAGCTTCTCCACCACCAAAAACATATAATGACAAACATAACAAAAATCATTGAGCCCTAGTGTGGTACACAGGTTATTAAGACATAATAAGTCATGTGGGTTGTCCGAATGTAAATATGAGCCCTGGCATGGTACATAGGTTATTCGAATGTAATTAGTCTCGAAGTTTATCTGAATGTAAAGGGTCCTAGACGCAGGTTGTTTAGATTCAATCATTCCTTGTATGTATATTTTACCATGATGGAGATAATGAGGTCACAAGGCACTTGGTGTGCACCTAGGAAGTTCTCCTTTGCAGTTAGAATGCATGTTGACTGTAGAGAGACATAATGCACTTGGTGTGCTCTTGGGAAGTTCTCACATACTGGTAGATGCAAAATTGTCTTGATGACATCCTGACATGTTCCTATGTTGATATAACATAGGTGTTCTGCATATGGGGTGAGCTCTGTGTGATTTCTTTTGTTGTGTGCATGACAAAAGAGATGATTTGGATACGATGAGAAAATGCAGGTTATTGCAGTGGCAATGTAAAGAAAGTCTTGTATTGTACCTACGTGATGGCTTGCTCGAAGATGTGATGAATACCTAGATGAGGACCAAGCCTACACCCAACATGAAAAAGGGATAGCTCTGTAGAAAATTTCAATGATATATAGTACCATTCGATGAGCTATAAGAAGATGTCTATGGAATAAACTATGATGACTCCATGATGAAGACTGGACCAGATGTGTCGATGATTGAGAGAGAGAGAGAGAGAGAGAGAGAGAGAGAGAGAGAGAGAGAGAGAGAATACCTTCCTAGTTAAGAGGGAATGTTGATGTATTTGTAACTTTGAAATATATTCTGATGTATATTATCATTGTATGTTTTTTGTACCCCCATCGGAGATGTGTTTTCCTCCCTCTAGGATATCAATATTGTGTATGGACCTTGAGGTACAACCTCCATTGTAAGTCGGGGCAATAGTCCCCAGTGTAACATCATGTAATGTATTTTTGGAGTCTCTCTAGGAGAAGTCAGCTCTGTTAGGGTAAGAGGTCAGCCCCATTCATGTATAGGTTAGTCAATTGAAAGGTATAAGTAGGGAGGCACCCTCCCTTATTTATACACACTTGCAATCACTCAAGTTCGCATGAGTAGAGAGAGAAAGACAAGGAGGAGAGATAGATAGCTGCATAAGACTTCTTATTACTCGATTTTTTCATCTTATGATACATTCTTTGTGACTGAACTATTCTGAGGAATTTTGCAGGGTTTTCTCCTTTATGTTTTCCTTGGTGAAAATATTTGTGTATTGTGTTTATGTTCTATCTTATGCATCTAGTTGTACTTGTTATTATTTTAGCTAAATATCCTAATCAAGTAAATTAAATTAGAAACACTAACATGAATAACCAATTATGGAAGTATGAAACTTTAGAATATTTGATGCCATAAGATTGAGTTCCTTTTAAATATTTGAGCACTCGCTTTATTGCATTCCAATGACCTTCATAGGGTTGATGCATAAACCTAGAAAATATTCCTACAACAAAAGCTATGTCAGGACAAGTAGTAGTAAGATAAAATAAACTTCCAACAAGTTTCCTGTATTTCGTTGGATCTTCAAATGTGCTACCTTCATTTAAAGTAAGCTTTAGATTCTACTCCATTGGAGTAGAAACATGATTACAATCATGCATACCAAATTTGCTCAATAACTCTCCAACATTTTTTTTTAGAGAAATAGATATGTGCTTTGATTTTTGATCTACTTCAATTCCTAAATAATAATGTAACAATCCCAAATATGTCATATCAAAAACCGTTTTCAACTCTCTTTTAATAGAAGCTATATAGTCATCATTATTTCTTGTGATATAGACAACTAGACATACGACTGATCTTCCAACTTTCTTGACAAATAAAGTTGCATAATCTAGATTGAAATGCTTATAATTCAATTTCAGAAGATGTTCAATTAACTTTTCATACCATGCTCGGGGTTCTTGCTTCAAACCATACAAATATTTGACCAATTTGCATACCTTCTATTCTTTACCTTTGATATCAAAACCTTCAGGATGAGCCATATAGACATCTTCTTTCAAGTCTCCATTCAAGGTGGTTTTAACATCCATATGATGCATTTTCCATCCTTTTTGTGTTGCTATAGAAAACATAGTTCGAAAAGTGCCTGATCCAGATGGAGATCAGTGACCACCCACCTATTCCACTGACTCAAAACAATTGTCCATTGTGGCAGTACCCTAGTTATTTTTCTACAGTTTTTCAGGTCCTAAACTTCTAGGGCCATTTTGAGGCCCTAAATGATGTTTTTTGGAGATTTGGGGCCAAATGGTTGCCATCAACTTTCATTTTCCCAACCAAAAGTTGTAAATCTTAGACACACCTTTCCAACGAGCTATCGAATGCCCAAATCGGAGATCGTATGCAAAAGTTATGACCCTAGGAAGTTGACTGTTCAACTTACCACCTTAGGGCCGCAAACTTTATGACGGTTCATCTTCTAGGGTTACGTTTTGGACTTTTGGGGTTCTCACCTCATTCTTATTATAAATAGGCTCCTTTGTCCTAATTTTGTATTCAGCTTGGCATGAATGAGCGTAGTAGCCACATCTCTTCTTAGATATAGCTACCACCATTCTAGCAATTGTATTACAGTCTGTTCTATTTCCTCCATTTAATAGAATATGTGTTTACCGTATATTTGTTATCTTTGCAAAATGTTTGTTATTATGATTCTGTATATGTTTTTCATTTCGTTCATGCATAAATCTGGATCAGTGGTATCAGAGCAATTTTCTCTTTGATTGTTTCTCGACGCATGTCCCCGACGAGGTCTGAGTATAGAGAGTTTGGTATCGAACTAGTTTCACTTGATCATTCTCGCCATCCCAAATGACCTCCCATGGTGAAAGAGAAGAGAGATGATGGAGCAGTAGATCCTATCAAGTCTTTGCTCAAGGAATCCCTCGAGCGATAGAGGAACGAGATGATGGATAGTTTCACCCAAATCCTTCGGCGAATGTTGGCAATGGCAAGTGCATCTTCAACGAGCAGTCGGTTCGGGGATGCAACTCCCTTTAAGGTACAAGTTAACTTTGATATTCATTTATTTGAAGGCAATATTGATGTAGATTCCATGGATAATTGGTTGAATGTTATAGAAGGGTATTTCTCTGTCCACAATTTTTTCAACAGAGAAAAGATCACCTTTGCGCTCCTTAAGGCAGTCCTCCATGTCCAAAATTGGTGGGGTACTTATTGTGAGAAAAAATCATCAGACGAATCTGGAATGTTTGAAACAAATCCCACTTGGACCTCTTTCATAGATGTCGTCAGGGAATAGTATTACCCTATGGGAAACTATGATGACCAGTACACAAAATGGGCCATTCTGCATCAAGAAAGGGACCAAACGGTGTCGGAGTAGACCAACAAATTTTATACCTTGCGTACAAAGCTGAGTGTCAAGCACTCTGAGAGACCTAATTCTAAAATATTGCAGTGGTCTACATCAGTACATCCGAACTTAGATGGACTTCCTTGACATCTCTTCACTTGGATCCGCCTATCAATATGCTGTCAAAATCGAGGAGAAATTTCAATAAAAGAACAAGCGAGACTCTCGACCTGCGCACCCACCGCAGAAGCAAGGCAAGGGAAAGCCTGCCCTACAAAACATAGTATAAGGAAATGACAACCAGTCCCCGCCACAAGCAAAGAAGGGAGATGGAAAGACAAAGAAGGACACCGATAAATGGTGCGAATTTAATAAAAGCCCTTGGCACAACACTGATGAATGTCGCTCAAAGCAATCATTCATGGCCGAGATCAAATCTTCAGAATCAGATCCTGATTCTGATTCCGAACCCAATGCCATAGCCGCATACAATGGGAGGCAAATCATTGATGCAGACCCCACTACCATTGTTGCTACCACAGAGATTCAACTAGAGGATCTTGAAGAGTCAGAGGTAGAGGAGCGCATATTCCACTCGCAGATGTGGGTGAAGGGGATGCCTCTACATTTTGTTATTTACAACGGCAGCCAAAAGAATCTGATCTCAGTAGAATTCATCAAGAGATTGGAGCTTCCGACAACACCACACCCGTAACCTTACAGCATCGGTTGGCTAAGCCAAGGATGAGGTATCCGCATTACTCAACAATGCCTCCTACCATATGGCATCAAGCCTTTCAAAGATGAGGTACTGTGTGATGTGGCCCCACTTGAAATCTGTGATGTTCTTTTAGGACAACCATATATGTGGAAGCGTCATGTTGTATATGAGTCATGACCTCGCAGTGTCATTGTTACTTTGGGAGGAAAAATCTATCGAATACTAGAGACCCTTGCACCTAACAAAGTCTCGCAAGGTAGGAAGATAAGCTCCCACATCAGAAAATTATTCCTCTTCACAATTGCGTTTGAAGGAGAACATAAGATCATAGACACCTCCACACCCTCTGCACAGGGTGTCTCTGCTCATCAAACAAAAGAAGAAGACAGAGCCATTGTTTCCTCTTTGTAAATGCTTTCTCTATTTCTGCAATTTTCTCAACAAGTTTTTCAAAGGTCATAGTTTTCATCTGGACACTAGATTGAAGTGATTCTAAATAGTGAGTATAGGAAGGGTAGAGAGATTTAATAAATGTAGTAAGTTGAATGGCAACTTTTACACAAGTTACATCATTATCATGGAAAATAGCCCTAATTTCATAAGCAAGTTTCACTGGATCATTATCTTTTAATTCTAAGTTAAATAACTCCATTAAAAATTGTATGAAGTTATTGTCTTCTTTGTCCTCTACCTCGACCTCTGCTTGTATTTTCATCCTTTATAAAATCTTATTTTGATTTGTGTCCTTTGTGTGCAAGACACAAAGTTTCTTCATTAGGATTAGACTCCTTCCCAAATGCTTTCTCTATTTCTGCAATTTTTTCAACAAGTTTTTCAAAGGTCATAGTTTTCATCTGGACACCAGCTTGAAGTGATTCTAAATAGTGAGTATAGGAAGGGTAGAGAGCTTTAATAAATGTAGTAAGTTGAATGGCAACTTTTACACAAGTTACATCAATATCATGGAAAATAGCCCTAATTTCATAAGCAAGTTTCATTGGATCATCATCTTTTAATTCTAAGTAAAATAACTTCATTAACAATTGTATGATTTCAAGCTCATAATGTGAATCATAAAAATCTTTTAGTTTCTTTAATGCTTCCCAAGAACTTTTGCTAGAAACTAAATGTCTACTTACTTCTTCACTTATAGAGGCAATGATCAAGGCATAAGCCTTCTTTTCCTTGTTTTTTCATAATGATGTCTCTTTGGTATTAGTAGGTGGTACTGGCGCACTTTTATCCACTTCCTCTATTGCATCTCCATCTTTCTTATCTTCAAAATTCTCATTTTCACAAATTCCATCACACATGTCATTAAAAATAAGGGTATTTTAAGTATATGAAACCATTCATGATAATTTTCTTTACTAGACAGAATTACTCCAACAATTGAAATTAAAGAATTCATTGAAATTTACTATGTACAAATTACATTATGATATATTCTTTTCCTCTTAGCGGATGTTCTTTAATTTTTTTTTATCTTCTAAAAAGATTTCTCCAAAGGTTTAATAATTCAATTAAAAAAAAGTTTGTAACGAAATATGAATGGCGGCTTAAAAACTTTTATTTTCTAAAAACAACTCCCCAAAGATTTGATAATTAATTTAAAGAAACCATTGCATGCAAATATAAATGGCAAATCTCTTCCTTTTTTTCTTTTCTTAAAAAATAAGAAAATAATTCTTCTAAACAATTATCGAAACAATTTAGGTGCATCTCTCCTTACTTGGTGATAAATCCTTTGCAGGCTACTCCTTCATGGGATCCTTCTCTCTCGCCAAGTATTTCTTGCCAATGCTTCATTTCCTTGCTCTAATACCACTGTCCACATGATTCAACATGAGGGAGAGGCAATTTTTCCTTCAATTTCCTGAAATTCAACAAATGCAAACTATTAATGTTGTTATGATCATTCTTCTTCTTTGCCGATGACTTCCACCATGAGAGCATATTGCCCCTGTAAACCACTCAGTCCGCTCCTTACTTACAAAGATAAAACCTGTACTTCCAAAAACCCCCAAGACCCGAACCTTAGAAAAAAAAGTTTAGTCAGTTCAAAATTTGTCATATCTTCACTCTCTGTATTGATACAGATTCCTTGAACATGTTTTGGGCAACATCATTTTGATCCATGTATCACCTTAAATTTGGATCTCTTTGACCAATTTGTGGTGAATCCATAGCGGTAAGTGAATTTACATGCTACTGTCCACGTTGCAAATTGTAACATGCAGCTTACCATGTTTCACAATATTGTTTTGTGTGTGGCCACATAGCACGGTTAAATTGAATGGGACTGCAAAGATTTTTAAAACCCATAGTTGTGTTCATAGATTGCAACAAAATATATGTGTTTATTCATTGCACATGCACTTATTTACACTTATTTGACTAGTTTATAGTATGTTCCATTAGCAATTTTGGATGCGCATGATAGCCACATGTTCCGCTACTCTAAAGAAAATCACAAGAAACACAAACCTTACTCAAATTTTGGCTTCTATTAGAATTGCTTGAGTGTGCACTGATTTGATGGAATTTATTTTCATTTAGAAAGCATCGAAAATCAATTCTCAAATTTCTTTGATATTTCTATTGAAAAAATAATTTCAATTAATTTCCCAAAATTATATGTTTATATTGAAAAATTAATTTTAATTTTATATATTAATGCTCAACACTTGGAGAAGTTAAATGACAGAAAGTCTCGGGATATTAAAGAAAAAAAGACTCAAATCTATTTGTCTTTTCACAAATTCCATCGTTAATATATTTTTATTGAAAATGTAGATCAATAAAAAATTTCAATATTACTTGTAATTTTATCATAAATAAATGTTAGCAAGTGAATCTGCAGATAAAAAATGAGGGACATAAAGACTTGAATCTAGATGTCTTTTCAGAATTCCCAACGTTAAATCTATTTCTATCGAAAATTTAATTATATTTAGGCTGTAAAGCATTTTTCTCTGAGGTCCATTTTGTAAAACAATGAATCTGATTGGTTGGAGGGTTGTCCCTTCCTTTAATAAAAACATGCCACGTGTTGTGTACCCATTAGCTTCGGGTACGGGCTTCCCTTGTGTATCGGCTCAGCACGCTATGTGCTGCTGTCGTTGTGTTTTGCTTGCACATAGCTGAGGTGGAGGAAAAGGAGAAGATAAGCCACCTGCACTTCTATTTCCATGACATAGTGTTGGGGAAAAATGTGACAGCCGTGAAGGTGGCCTCGACTCCTACCACCAACTCTTCCGCTACTCTGTTCGGCACTGTAATGGTGATGGAGGATTTCATCCACGGTCCAGAAGCGACCTCCAAAATGGTGGGCAGAGCACAGGATATCTATGTTTCATTGAGCCAAGAGAAATTCCATATACTGATGGCCTCCACCTTTGTTTTCGAGAGCGGCAAGTACAATGGCAGCACCCTTGCTATGATCGGAAATAATGCGGCCCTTGAACAGGTCAGAGAAATGCCCATCATTGGAGGGAGTGGATTATTTCGGCTGGCTCGAGGCTACCCACTCGCTCGCACCCATTCCTTCGAGCAGTAGAGTCTAAAAGAAGCAGAACCTGTTGAATTTATTATGAGTTGCAGCAGCAGTAGGCTAATGGATTTGGGATTTTCTTTGCCACCAAAAACCTAGAACTAATTACATTATGCTGTGCAGTGTTTATGAATTTAGAAGAAGACATTGCAGCTCTCACGATTAAGATGGAAAACGATGCTAGAACATTGAATAAGCTGGTGATTTACAGGCCACCATGCAACATAATTAGCCAGACTGAGCTGGTTTCACTCTGGTAGAAGAGAGCTGGAAGAAGTCTCAGGAGAGATTTTTTTGCCGGAAGCGAAGATGGTCAGACTCAGTTGCCATTTCGGTTTTGATTCGCGCCCAAGAAATAAGATGTCTCATTCCCATTCCTGCCCCGGTAAAGATAGTCAAATGAGGCTTTGGGTTTCTCATGGAAAATGGAATCTGAGTGTACAAGCAATAATGATTTAATTTGTGGTTGATAAATATGGATACTTTACAAGTTAAGTGTTATTAATAAGTTATTAGTTATTTTTTTAATTTAATTCTAATTAAATGAATTATTTTTTCACAAACTGTGAATTGTCCACTCATAAGTTAGGATTTATCCATACATCAATTACATGTTATTTATGTACCAATTATTTTTTATATTTTTTTAATAATTGTTTATTTTAAATTTGTAATGATAGCTATAGAATCAATCTCGATAATACACTTCTCATACTAATGTAATCTAGAAAAAACATAAGTTATTGTCCAACCGAAAATAAAAACCAATGTCCATGATAGTAGTAGGTCCCACATGTCTTTCATTCAATTTTATATAAACTTTACAGTTAATATTAATCCATTTTCACAATTAAAAATACAATTTCAACCAAAAAAAATTGTGATTTGAAAATAAATAAATAAACTTTGAAAGTTCAAACCTCAGAATTTATGATTTCAACATTGATAAATTGAAAATGCAAAAAGTCTCTTGATATAGCCTTACTCATCAAGGCAAGAGATTTTGTGTTCTCTATGGTGAAAATTAATCAGCCTGTTGCCACAGGCTCATTGCTGGCTGTTAGATCTCAACATTTTAAAATCCAATAGCCAGCAATAAGCTTGAGGCAACAATCATTGTTTTGACGACTGGTTAATAATGGAGTTGTCTAATGAGGGGACGATTTGACTTTCAGGCTGATTTTCTGCCCCAGTAAATTTAATCCACAAAATTTGTAATTTATGTTGTTTGTTGCACGATTTTAAGCTAAAAAATCAGGTGACACGAACCCACACTCTATAAAATCTAGCAATATTTTTGAACATTTTGAAATTTGGTGAAAATTCATAGCCAAAAATTGTTAAAAAACAACATGAAACAAAGGTAAAAAAATCCCCTGTTTAGAAAACTCGGTTAATAATAGCTGTTTTTTATGTCTTGGTTAATAATAACCTTTCTTTATGTCTTTGCTACCAATGCTGACATTAACGTGTATCTTCTAGACTGTTCTTGCATGTTACGATAATAATTAATTAAATATACAGAGACTTGGACTTAAAGACGGTATTTACTTTTCCAATTTTAATTAATTAAAGTATCACGGTATTTAATTAATTAAAGTGAGTTTGAGTTGAGAAATGTAATTATGTAGTCAAGGTTAATAATGATAATTGTTATAACAAAAGGGTTGGATAGGTAGTCTTAAAATTAAGATTTAGATGGAAATTTTTTTTATCATAATCTTTCAATTTAATGTTTAAAATTCAAAGCTCCACTTTCCAAGGAATAAGACTATATGACTCAAGTTCATGCAACTTTGTTATAATAACCTTCTTCAATAGAATGAGACCATATTACTCAACTTCATGTAGATTTTCCATGATAACCTTGAATGCTAACTTAAAAAGAATCAAATATATCATCACAAATGTACAGTGTAAAAAGATCACAACTAAAATCAGTAAGGAGGTATAGGATTATAAAAATGACAATATTATTGAAGAGAGCATGAAAAAATAGGATTATAAAAAAGACAATATCATTGAAGAGAGCATGAAAAACATGGGAAAATTTAGGAGTTGTCACAATGGAGGAAGCTTTTTAGAAGTAAAAAAGTATGATATTTGGTTAAAGGAGAGTGATGAAAAAGCAACTGTTTCTACAGGTTCAATTTTGTAAAGCCTGCGGCATCACATGGGAGGTGGGAAGTGTATTACAAATATGAGAATATTCATACTTTAATAAGCAAAATTTCAAATGTTTCAATGATTTTTAATTTTATAAGTTAATATTTAGAAGGAAATGTTATCAATTTTAATAAGCAAAATTTTTATTGTGTCAATAATTTTTAATTTTATAAGTTAATATTTAGAAGCAAAAAAAGTACTAATATTTTGTTAGAGGTGAGCATAAAAGAAATGTTTCCTTAGGTATCTTCATGCTCAATTTAGCAAGGCCCACAACTCAACACCACATGAGAGGTGGGAAGTGTCACATACCCCAATTTTGTAAAATAATGTTAATTGTTTAATTTGATTTCCGAAGACATTATGTTAAATTTAATGCTAAGTAGGAACTGATGACTCAGTAGAGTCAAAAGAAGTGGAATGTAATTATGAATATTTTATTATTAATAAATAAAAAATGGAGACAACAGCATGGGACAGCTGTTAATAAGAGTGTTACTGGTCAACTGGTGGAAGGAACTAGGTGGAGGGAAAAAGACAAGTGGAAGCATCCTCAAACACTTCCTATGTTGCAGGTGGCAACTTCCCTACATTTGGGGTCATGATCCCCCAAGAAAGTGGGATCAGAGCAGGTGGCTCAATAAATGACAACTAACCCAAAAAGACCTAGGCAATCTTTTAAAAGTACCCAATGAATAGAGCTGGGGTTGCTCAGATATTTTCCAGGAGAAGAATCATTCAGGAGGAATGCACTTCAAGGAATTCATTGGGGAAAAGGAAAACAGTAAGGAAGGTGTTTTGAGAGAGAATCTGCAGTAACTTGGTCTGTTACAGCTTGCTCGCTGAGAGAACTTACTGATAAGTTCAGGGTTTGTATTGAGTCTAAAGACTGGTATTGATTATTGTTGCACCTAGTTCCATCCAAGGAGACCAGAGCAAGCTCAGGGGTCCTTAGGAGTCATTGTTTGAGCGCTCTCCAGGAGTTGGTAGGGAGGAACGACCTCCCATTGCTGTTGCCGTTCAAGCTCAAGAACAGGTTCTTCCATCTAATAATCTTTGTTTTTGATATCTGCGTATGATTGAATGTCATGTTTGTAGCTTATGATGTAAAGATTTAGATGGTTTAGTAATGAAATTGTTTTTAGTTTGTTCAGTAACAAAATATTTTAATGAAAAACAAAAACCCCACCTGTGTTTTTGCTCATCTGGAGTGACTAGACCATACTCCAGCACAGGGGTGAAATTATAAATAAAGATAGTATGATGAAAATGCAGAATAGAAGGTTAATGGAATTATAGAGTATTTTATTTGTGTTGTTATCAGAAGAAATATCTTTTGTTTTTAGGAGTAGTAATAACCTGTACTGAAACTGTCAGTCTATTTAGAAACAGAGAAAGAAGCTATATTATTTACTGACAGTAGCATCAATGAGAAGATAAAACAGTTTTTGATACAGTAGTTACTTTCAGTAATCTCATTGCTTAATTGAATTCAAAAGAAGAGTATAATAGTTAACTAGAGTAGGATTAAATTAAATACAGATGCTTTACAGTCTATCTCTTTCCAATTTTAACTACTGCTTGTATAATAAACAAAATTGAAAGAAAGATTAGCTAGAATGTTGATTTGTTTCTACAAATGACTTATTTTATTTCAGAATTTGTTTATGGATAGTTATGTAAGTATATTTATTAATTTTTTGTTCTATCTAGCTAAGCATAAACAAAAATCTATAACTACCAACTTATATTTTTAAGATGTCCACGAATGCTGAACATAGTTCTTATTCTTTCATCTTTTTATAAACATTAACCTTATAACATAAAAAAATAATATAGGATACATAGTGTACCTATATAAATTATTCCTATATAATTTATTCAGCGCAGTAAGTATAAGAATACAATAGTAGAATACTATTTTATTCTAGGTTTATAAGTAAACAAGAACAAGCTAATAAATATATAATTAAAAGAACAATATCTAGATGTAGATAAGCAATGTTTATTCCATTATAGTAACAATAAACAAAAAAATAAGTTATTATATATCGAAGGGTAACAAATATATAATAACATTACAATTCTTTTAAATAAAATTAGATCAATATAAAACTAATGTACATGAAACCCTAGCAATATTTTTTATTACGGGTAAAAATCAAGTACAATAACGCACAGGAATTATCCCACAAAGCGACAAAATGCTCGACCTATCGAGCTTAACCAAATATTATACAACCTAACTAATAACCTCATAATTTACAGAGGTATTTTATAAATCAAAGATAATTACAAAGATGCTGTAAATATTTTCTGACTGCCGAGCTTCAAATAATATAATTATAACACAAGTAAACAAACAAATTTCAGTACTGTATTATAAATCAAAATATATTTAAAGAAGACTGTATTAACAACTTATATTATGGAGTTAGGGTGAAAACCCTTTAATATCAAAATTACAACAGAAGTAACAAATCGAGGATTTTAAACCCGTTTCCAACTTTAGCTCACGGCCTCATGATTTACACAGCAAAGATAAACAAAGAGTCGAAAGACTTTCCAAAGCCCTCGGCTTCTTCAAGTACTTGAGAGTATGGCATAACTGCCCTTTGTTTTAGTTTACCTCTTACACAATATTTAAGCAAAAAGCTAACATATACAGTCATGGTTGTAGTCGAAGCACCCCGATTAATGTAAGGGTCTCATCTTCCTTTAAAAACAACAAACCAGGTAACAGATTACAGTGCCTAAAATGCAAGGGTTGTAGGTCGCGATGACCAACCCACGAATGTCCCCAAGGGACCAACAAGGAGAAAAATGCCATGGTTAAACCAGGCTTATCGTAACAGCCAATCGTTACAGACTTGCACCAGATTTCTCAGAGAAAGAGAGACCAGATTGTACCTGTGTTTCATCACGATTCGTTGTTAGTATTATGATTTAAATGTCAATATATTAAATAATAAATAGTTGGTAATGAAAACCCGAAACTGAAAACTGTTGGTGCTTACCTTAAAAATTTTACCGAAAAATAACCTTCTACGAGGAGAAGTGTTACCACCAGCACGGGTGGGAGGAAGTCTTTCATCAGCTGCAAGGAAGACGGAGTTACTACACAGCTTTGACTACTGACAACAAGAGTTTAGTCATCATCCTGACAAGGTAAAATCCCTAGAGCCGTAGTGTTACTCTTATCCAAAACAACACTCATTACACGGCGAAACCTACATTACAACACTCTGAAGTGAAGTACCACACTCGCATTGCCCAACTAAAGAAGAAGGGGACTGTTTACAGTCAGGGTTCAGGTTTGAGTTAGCTAAGACAGAGAAACCCTGAAGGGAGAACAATTAACACTTTTCAAACACCAACAATTTGGGACGGCACTTCTTTAACGTGCTTTTGGACGAGCCACGAGGAAGATAACGAGCAAGGGAGAATACCGTTGCAGAGGAGCGATGCAACAAGGGTGCAAAAGCACCATCGCAGAGCGGCAGGAGGCTGAAAAATATGGACGGGATAATAGGATTAGGGTTCAAGGGAGATTCCCTTATATCCATGCAGCACTTGGCCACAACAACGCCACGTTAGCAGATAAATAATTTGCGAGCGGTCGGTTCAAGTGTATAGTCCCGGAGATCTTCTTTCCACGAGTATTATCATTTCCTACTCAATGATTTTAGAAAGTTCCACATTATTCCATGTTCCATGTCAATCATTTACCTATGCTGCATGGAACATAAACTTTGTTAATTTGAATACTTTACCTTAGCAATTATCAAGGTCGTGGGAGTTGTTTTGACCTTATAAATTTATAAATTATGATATATATAAACCTAAAGCAAGTTTAATATTATGAACATCATGGCGTGGTCTTTTCCTTGACCTCTCTAAGCTATGAAATTGTTCTTTCTTCAATCATTACAAGCTTGATAATAATGAAGTCATGTAACGGTGTTATAAAAGAAATAAATACATTTATCTTTAGTAAGAACATTGTTTACAATAATTATATGCTCAACCAACATCTATAAGCTTAACACAAAAGGTGTACCCCTTGTTATTATTAGGAAGGTTTTAAGAAGCTAACTATGGCAACCTCCCTATTGTTATTGTTAACCTCATTGGCCTTGTTTATTTTAATAAAATGGTAACGTTTGATAATAAAATAAAGAAGGAAAGTAATAACGTTCATTTGGGCTAATGTATTGCTTAAAATAAATTGTTCATAAACCAATAAATTGTAACATGACAAAGGTTAAGCTATAAATCTCTTTGTCATGGGATTTACCAACATAAAAGTTAAGCCATAAAACTATTATGTTATGTTTCCTTTTAAAGACTATGGTCCATTAAGGACATACCCCTTTTATGTATATATAAGGGATGGGATAAAACATGTTTACAGTAAGATATCTAACTTACTAAAACTTTATGCATCAACATTAGTATGTCTTTCTTAAAGAGCAGCTTATAATAAGGAGATAAACCTCTTAAAATTCAAAGAATGAGAATGGAAATAGTAACACGTAAACCCCTTATTGATATACATTACGATGTAAATGTAATTGTGCACATTTGAAAGTAAACCATCGATCTCATAACCTTGCCATTCTTACGTTGTTTGAAAAGATTTAGTTAAGGCATTTTGACACTTGATGACTATAATAGATATCAGATAGTTCAATAATCTTTAGGAACTATAATTTTACAGCTACTAGAAAGAAATACAATTTAATGAGTTTACCTCAATCAACTTTGGAATTGTTTAGCATTTATATTCTTTACTGAGTTATTTTTGTGCAATGAACTTATATCTGACTGCTTTAGAATTAATGATAAGCAGCACCCGGACTTCTTACCTGTAGTCTGTAAGAACAGGAAAACTTTCTGCATTAGCTCAAAAGCTAAGTAAGCCCAAAAATTCATGATAGTCCCACCTTGTGGTCGCAAAGAGAAAACAAGTTAGTAAGCCGAAAAGAACTGTTCTATCTTTAAACATAACCAATAGATAATTCAGATAAGGAATTTAGTAACATGTAACTAATTAAATAATTAGTTTACTGCATTTATGAAAATTATATGCATTTAATTTTTTTTTAAATTTTCAGAAAATTTGGGGTTTTGACAGGAAGTGTAGAACAAACATGGGAATGTTCACATAAATTTTAATAATCAAAACTTCAAAGATAATGTGTCAATAATTTAACCTTGAATGACGTTCTACATGTTGCACAACACTCTTTCTAGCCATGTATAGGAAATGTTATAATTATTTTTTACAATTTAATTATAAAACCAGTTCTTATATATTTTATCAAATTTGTTGTGACATCCCCTAAGTTATTTCAATTATTTTACAATGGAGAATACAAGGTGAATCTAAATGTGCAACTATCCCGTGAGAAGCTCAAGGTTGATAAAACATTGTAACTAATGTTATTTATTTTTCTAAGTTGTCAATGGCATTGGTAGACTTAGGAAATGGAAGGGCTTGACTCACCTACATAATAAATCCACTAAGGGAAGTTGAACATAGTTGGAAAGCCAAGGATATCAATACCGGATGCCATTTTGGCGTTAAACCTAAGTTAACATAGTTGGAAAGCCAAGGATATCAATACCGGATGCCATCTTGGCGTTAAACCTAAGTTAAACTAAGTGATCGTTCACTACAAATAATTATCTTAATTTAGGAATCTGACGTTGAGAATTAACTCTAGAGCTCCCAAAGGAAAGAAGCTAAGGTTGCATTTTTTTCACTATAATCATCTTGGGTATTATGTGAGAGAGATATTCTTTCTTAAAGTTTATATTAATAGTTAATTTTATAAAAAAGTGGGAATCTCCTAATATATAAGAGACAAAATATGAAATTTTCTTTATGAATAACACACACACACACACACATACACATATAGTCATCATCCTTATTCTTTATGCTGACGATATTGTCCTTATGGCAAGGTGTTCTTTTGATCTTGATAAGCAGCTTCGACTCCTCAAAGATTTCTGCTCTAACATGGGTATGACTGTTAACACTGACAAAACAAAAGTTATGATTATCAAATCCAAGAATGATACATACGCTAATTTTATGTATGACAATAGAAACTTGAAGGAAGTGTCTTCTTACAAGTACCTAGGAATTGATATTCATCACAAGCTCAACTGGAACTATAGCATTAAGAAAATGATTAACGGAGGGTGGAAAGCTTACTTTGGTCTTAAAAATAACTGTAAAGCTACAAACCTCATGATGTGGGATAAAAAGAAGCTCCTTTTTGAAACTCTAGTCACTCCTGTCATCTTGTATGGGTGTGAGGTTTGGGGTTGCAGCATCTCTAGAGAATCCTGGAGAAAGATCGAGCAAATCCAGAAGCATTTTATAACTTATAACCTCAAAATAAAAAACAATAATCCCTATCCTATTCTCCTTATAGAAGTGGGTCTTTCCCCCATCGAGAGCCTAGCTATGACTAGACTCCTGTTATACAAGAACACGATCAATAACACGGGAGACCATAGACTCCCTAAGATAGCTTTAAACTCCAGCGAAAAACACTTAAGGCTCAAGCGTGGGTTGTATAAGGATAACAGGTCTTGGTTAAATCACTGGGAAATCGATGAAAATGTTGCTTTGCAGAATATTAATAACATTAAAAATATTATTTCTTCTAAGTTTAAAGAAAATTTGTGGTGTGAGAAAGTTCTCGAGGCTACAAGAAAATTAAGATACTATAAGGAGGTCATCAACCCTACTCTAGAAGATCAAAAGTATCTCTCTATTTTGATCAGTACTAAGAAAAAAATTAACATAGCTAAGATAAGAACGAACTCGCATGAGCTCCATAGTGAAACTGGTCGTTGGACAGTCCCTAAAACACCATGCGTAGAAAGGATCTGCCACCTTTGTGAGAGTAAGAACATTGAAGATGAAAATCACTTCCTCTTAGAGTGCCCTGCGTACACCCACATTAGATCCCAGTTTCATAATTTTTGTTGCAATACCGACTTTCCTAGCCTTTTAGCTTGTCAAAATTATAGTAAGCTTGGGACGCTTCTTTCCAAGCTCTTTGAGCATAGAAATATAACTTTAAAGAAAACTAATTAATTCTCTTCTTTAGGTCCGATAGACCAAAGTTGGTCTCAGGGGACGTTAAACATCATCATCATCATCATCATCATCATCATCATCATATATATATATATATATATATATATATATATATATCTTCCACATATTAAAGAAAATATCAAGTAATTTAAATAAATGTACATGGAAATATTCTAAAAAGTGCAATACTATTATTATTATATTTTATCCTATATTATGAATGTGTTATTCCATATATGAAGGTTATGTAACAAGTAGAATGTTTTAAGAAAATAATTAAGAAGCGATCGAACAACCATTAAGACCATTAAAATATTACTTAAAGGCTTTACAGAATGATTAAGAGTGGATCCTGAAGGAAAGATATTTGGCGATTATGAGGAGGAGATGGATATTTTCAATTGACGTTAGAACAGGGATTGTTACATCTCTACAATTATAATGGTTTGATGGGGTTCAGAGGACAAGTTCAAAAGGGATCTTCCCAAGGATTAAAGAAATTGATCCATTCTTCAAAAAGAGTTTTGGTACATCCTGATATACTAGGATTTCTTATGCTTCTGAGAGTGAACATGGAAGTGAAAATGAGGATGCGAGAAAGAGAAAAATGACTAAGACCAAGATTTTTCCTCATCCTTAGAGTGAAACTGAAAGTGATAGTGATACAAGGAAAATGAAAAGTAAGAGAAGGTAGTAGAAGTCCTATATTAATGAAGCTCGTGAATTGAAGGGAATGCTACAACTTCTTGAGTTTTATTTACTGGAGTTATACAAATTATGAGTTCTTAGGTGAGAATCATCAATAGTGCTTCAAAGGAATCAATGATTGGTTGGTCAATTATTACTTCGAGTTGAAGCATATCCATATAAACCATTCATTTTTTCACCTCTTGGTTAGTTTGAACTTTGTACATTTAATGTGGATTTCTAAGAAAGGTTTTTATTTTTGTTAGGTTTACTACATTGTGCATTTGAATATATTTGAATACTTCAAAAAAATACACTTGTTATACAATTCTAGGTAGGTCAAAATGAGCATACCCTGAATAAATTTGAAGTTTTCTGTATTTTTTTCAGTATATTGTCTAATACTACAACTTACTATAAATTTAGAATATTGAAGTTCTAAATTTTGAAGTTCCTTAATGTACATTAGTAAGTCTACAACAACTCAATTTTAATTTTCCTTTTTGGTCTTTTTTACCTATCAGCGTATTTTTACACCTTTTTAAGACAATTGCTAGTTATTTAATTTTAGCGTTTCTATATTAATGGCATTAGTTGAAACATCAGATCACAAATGTTAAAAAGAGAAACCAAATGAAAATTGAATAAAATAAAGAAAGCTTTATCCGAAAGAGTTGCAGCTTGAGAGCCTCAAGTTCGAACCATGCCGGTGAATTGCTTGATTTTTTAAAGAATGTATCAATATTTTCGCCACTAAAGAAAAAAAAATCTGCTTCCTGGCATGTTTTTTTTATAGACCGTGATCTTCATCGATATCTGGTATTTCTCCATTTTCTTCGCTTTTTTGAAGTTAGGCATGGTATCTTTAATTTTGTCAAAATATAGCATAATATTCATCTTATTCGTTTATAAGGACTAAGATACCATATGTTGTTGATTTAAAGTCTATATTATGTTTTAATATGAAAAAAATGATTGGAATATAAATAGAACTTGCAATTAACATAACTATAATACCATGGTCGAAAGGAATATATATGTTCAATAACTATTCTAGGTTATGTACAACAAAATATTATGTAATTGTTAGTTTAGCTCTTATAGACGCAAATACTAAGCAACTATTCTGCTTATTCTATTTGTTTATGTAAACACAATATAAGCAAGGGAATAACCTACATACTAATTAATAAATAAAGACATGTATAAGAGTAGAAGAAAATTGTGGATATTGTACACTCAATATAACTACATAGAGAGAGAGAGAATATGAAAGTGGGAGAGATTAATCAATATTAACTAAATATCCAATAAACTATAAAAATTTGTGGTCAACTTGGATTAAAGTGACACTCAAAGGATAAAAAAAAGTACAAAAGTGTAAACTAGAATTAATGTTTACTAAAAATAAGTCTCATAACTTTTTCTCTACTTTGAAGAAATAATCACATGGTTGGAATAGACCCTTCCAAACAAAGTGCAAAATCATTATTAGGATTTGTGTAACTAGGGTTTCATATAAACCCATAATCTTATGAAAAATTAAAGTATTTGAATACATGGTATAAGAATCATTCTATGGCATGTGCACTTAAGAACGAAACCAATAGAGTATTTTTTTCCATGGAAAAAGGCCATAGTTCAAAATTTTATTGAAAATATTGAACTATGTTGTTTATTTTGGTAAAAGCGCCATTACATATATCTTCATCCGATATTGAACTATGTTGTTTATTTTGGAAAAAGAGCCATTACATATATCTTCATCCGATAGTGTTATCATTACATTGTAGTCTTCTTCAGAACTATCTCATTATACAGTTAGGATCCTTTCTTAATCATATAGAATTCTCAAAAATATGCTCAATAGATATATCTTTTTATTGCACTAAATATTCTAACACAAAAGAGGTGATATATAAATCCACTACTAACATCATTAAGCCCATGTAGAATGGGCGAAAATATTAAACATTAATAAAACCCAGATCAATCTCCTTAATAGAGGCTTTGTTAATATCCCAGGAAGTAGTAGTTCCTTCCACAAGCTGAAGCCCCTAATTGGAAAGATGATTTGCACATGCATTCAAGTTCCTATATATGTGATGGAAAGTGATATCATTACAAATTCTAACATTATGCAGATATGATCGTATATGGGTTTGAGGTACTATATTAATTGGAGGTATTTTTAATGAAAACCAATAAAAAATTTGCATGCATGGTATAACAATTATTGAATGGTGTCCTTGCTTAAGAACAAAACCAATAGAGGTATAACACTAATGTAGAATGACCATGAAAAAATGAGCTATCAAGATAGTGCGTATTCAAATGGATTAGACTTATTTAGCTTCACATATATGGTGTGTAGAACTAAGGAGTACTTGAGTGAATGCTTGTCAATAGTGGGATGATGATATGGAGAATTGTGTGGTGCAAGGCATTCTTCTTGCATAAGTGAGAGTTTCCCCTAAATTATTTAGAAAATTGTTGGAGTAAAAAGAGTCTAAATATCAAATTTCAGTGCTTTGAAGAGACGCTCAATAGAAATCTCATGAAAGGAGGTTAAAATCTCTTTAGTTTGCTTGCACCAATGATGAAGAGATATTATCTATAAAGAGCATAACTTCTTTTCCCATTTAATAGTCACCAACAAATATCCAAATATTTTAATAGAGTCAATTCCTAAAGAGGAGGAAAAGAATAAGAGACACCATAAGGCCATCAACTCTGCCTTGGTGTTTGACAGCAAATTGTAGTTCAATCTCAATTTGATGTAATGATCCTCATTGATTTTAAGAACACAACCAACACCACATATTCCATCCTTTACAACACCATCAAAGAAGTCATGTGTTGTAGAGAGAGGAGGCAAGTTGCAGAATTGTCTTACCATCTTTTTCTTCTTTGTCACAACAACATATTCCTTATACAGATTGATAATTCTTAGTACACTAGCAAAATTGTTAAGTGGCTTGCCTTCAAATAACACAAAGTTTCTTGTCTTCCAAATTTCCTAGCAAATGAACACTAGAAGGAGTTTATGATTTGCAGAATTCCTGAACCATTGAAGTAAATTTCCATCCACAATTAAAACCCCAATATTGATTAATGCTCAAGAAGTTACACATAGATTTCCAAAGTGACCTGCTGAAAGAACAATAGAAAAAATATGATCAATCAATTTAGAGTCTGATTTACAAATTGAGCAAATGCTAGTACCACACCAACCTCTTTGAAGCAATTTGTCCTAGGTAAGTAAGCAGTTTTCAAGTGTTGGCCACAAGAAACATTTCATTTTTTGTGGTAAGTGCCAATTCCATAATTTTCCATACCGCCATTTAGTAACATCAAAAGAACAATTCTTCATAATTGCATAGTAAGCATAAGTTGCAGTAACTTACCCATTTAGCTGATCACAAGACCAAATCAATTGATTTTATCCATTGCTAAGTCTAATACCTTCTTTATTGAGGAGGGAGATCTACTGATGCCGTCCTTCTTCCCATATACTACCCAGATTCAAATCATCCGCAGTCAACCGGTAGGAGTGAGATAAATGCATATAGGGAGGCCTCTGGATATGAGCCAAGGTAATAAATCCCAATTCATCCAAATAGTCTAGTAGAAAGGGAGATACAATATAATTATCTTCATTCCCAATAACATAGTTTATTCCAACCAAAACAATGGAAGTTGGAACCATCCCCAACTTTCCAAGAGAAACCGCCACTAATCCATGAAAAGGATTTAAAGAACCCACTCCAAAATTTTGATACATTCCTTACACTTTTGAATATATTCTAAATCTATTTAAGAATATTTCCTTTCATAGACTTACCATGAAAAACATAATTCCACAACCCTTTTCCAAATAAAACTCTCCACATACTTTTTATGCTCTAGGCCATACTGAAAAAATGTGAACTTTTTCTATCCCAACCACCCACATTTTTTGGCTTGGATAATCTTTCCTAATTGACAAGATGCATCTTGCCTCCCATAGCATTTCCAACCCATAAAAAGTTAAACATCAGCTTCCTTAATCTGTTGAGAATAGTTTTAGGAACAAAAGTTAAGGAGAACCAAAAGACAAGTATACCCACAAGAGAAAACTTCAACAAAGTTATTATTCCACCTAAGGACAATAACCTGAAAGTTCAATTGCCAATCTTTTTTTCAAAAATTTGAATCAATCATAGCCAACCTTTAATCCCATAATAGTTGGGCTTCAAAAAATACCCCAAATACTTGAATCCATTTAATAAATAAGAAAGTTAGGTATATTTCTTAAGGAATCCTCTTCAACCCCATAATGGAGAAAGGAAGACTTTGATACACTAACTTCCATACCAGATGTTGAACAGAAAAGAACAACGATATCAACAAAACAATGCCATTCCTCCACATAACCATTGCCAAATAAAACAACATCATCGACATATAGTAAATGTTTAATAACAATTGAAGAGGAGAGTTTTATGCCCTTTATTTTACCCTCATCTTTAGTCGCAAAGATTAATCTACTCAGGCCTTCAATCACCAAAAGAAAAAGTAGCAGAGAGAGGGAGAATCCTTGTATGATACCTCTCGAAGAAACCAGTAGGAGTGACATTGATAAGAATTGCAAAATGGGTTGAAGTCACACATGCCATAATCTAGTTGGTCACTCAGATAGGTAAACCAATTTGAATGAGCAATACCCTGAGATATGTCTAGTTAACTTTATCATAGGATTTGACGAGATCCATATTCAAAATCAAAGCATCAATATTTTTTTACTTAATTGAATGAAGGCATTCTTGAGTTACCCCCACAACATCCAATATTTGCCTATTTGCCAAAAAACCCAAATTGTTCCTTAGACATCATATTAGCCAATCTTCACTAGGGGAATTTTGAGGTCTAAAATGGGTCTCTAAACAAAACAAGTACTATCAAAATCAACTTTAAAAGAACCAATCACAATCTAGAGAATGACATCATCGCTTATAGTTGAGGTGCCATTGCTTAAGTTACATGTATTTACTTGTCAAATTCTAAATGGTGGATGCAAACCTATAGTTAACTATACTCATTAATGAAAAAAATAATCATACATTAATTTCCAATATGATATTTATATACTTAGTACTTTTAAATACTTTTACTTTAAAATACTTTCTTATATAATAAATGTTTTAATATAAAATATATTATTAAAAGAAAAATAAAATTCAAATTCAAACTCCCATTCATTCCATTCATACTTGCCTACTTCATATAATAAATATGTAATACTAGTATACAATTTATATAATACAATATAATAAAAATACAACTCATATAAAATTTATATAATATAATATAATAAAAATACAACTCATTTAAAATTAAATTCATGCAAAGTACTGAATATGTTTTAATTCATAAAATTAAATTCATGCAAAGTACTGAATATGTTTTAATTCATGCAAAGTATAACAAATATGTGGGAGCATTAAACTTATATAAAATATTATATGAGGTAGATATAAAATAGTATTCCAGTTTTAATTCATATTTACACTTGATTTTACATATTATAATATTATAAAATATAATATTGTTATAAAAAATTAATTTATTAAGTTATATTTTTATGATAAGTAAATGTTATATATAATAATATTATAAAATATAATATTGTTATAAAAAATTAATTTATTAAGTTATATATTTATGATAAGTAAATGTTGATATAAATTTTAATTTTAAATGCATATAGATTTAACTTTTAGTTGAATTAAATTAAATAATATTAACTATATTTAATTGTATTTAATATTTGTTTTAAATTTTAACTTATCATTTTTTATCTTATAATTATAAATATAAGTTTAAAATGTTTTTAATAAATATAAGTTAAATTGGGTTTATTATATATATATATAACTTTAACTTAAGTTTAAAATTCAAAATTAGAGTATTTTACTTTATTTACTTTATTAGTATTTTTCTTTAGTACATCTATGTACTAAAAGTACCCATTTTTAATAATATCAAAGATATTTTTTTATTAATTTTATTTCTAAACATCTTTTCAATTTAACTTAATCATAGTTACATAGATTGTAGTGCAAGTGGTGAGTTGCAAATAAACCTTCTCCACAAAATGTCTAACTCATATTATTTTATTATATCTCTTATGAGGCCCATTTTAGACCTCAAAACTTCCCTAATGGTCCTTAACCTGTTGGAAATGATTTTAGTAATGATTTTATGAGCAAGATTGCAGAGGGAGATAGACCTATAGTCATTAAAGGTCTCATGCTTGTTCTTATGTTGTAATAAAAGTAGAGTTAAGTGTGTCAGATACAAATCCTTCATTTATGGATTGTTCCACCATATGTAGTAACTCATCCATCAACATATCAAAGAAGGAAAGGAAAAATTCAACCGGCCAACCATTAGGGCGAGGGCTCTTGTCTTTGGCAAGTTGTTTCAAAACTAACTCAATTTCCCCTAAAGTAACAGGATCCCCAATGGCATTTCCTTAATGAGGAGAAAAAATGATTTTTTCAATAACCTTTAATTAAAAGAAGATATCATTTAAACCAAGATCCTTAAAATGTTTGGAGAAGTGTCTTTTGGCAACAAATTCCAAATCTTTTTGAGACTGGATAGAGGATCCTTCCTCATCCAATAAGTCCCAAATGGAATTGATATTCCTTCTAAAAGAAGCACGAGTGTGAAAAAACGAGTATTATTATCTCCAAGAGCCACCCAAGTGGCTCTACTCTTTAAACGCCGTAATTTCTTCCTACTTTAACAACTTATATTTTTGAAATTCTAGATCAAATAACTTAGATTTTTCCTCCACATAAAATATACCAGATAAATTAAAGAGCTCATGAATCAGACCTTCAATCTTGGCAAGATCTTCATTAGCTTTCTTTTTTTCCTCACATTCCCACTTAATCACCAACCTTTTTAGATATTTTAATTTGTGAATAAGATTATCGATAGGATTAGCTTCCTCTTGCACATAAAAAGAAGTTCAATTTTGTTTGACAAAGAGACAAAAATCCCAATTTTAAAGCCACATACTATTGAATTTGAAGAGATAACTACAAAGAGATTTTACACCATCAATTTGAAGAAAAAAACACATGGTCCAAAATGGTTAAACTAAATTTACTCAAAACTATTAAATTTTAATATATAAATATAATTAAAAAAATCAAATTATATAAATCTTATACTTAAAGATCAATACAGTATTTAGAAATTAATTTTCAAATATAGATAAATACTTTATTGTAGAATCAACCCATGTTGTTATTAAAAAATATATAATAAATGGAATGAGGCTAAAATAGCAAAATTTATTTCTTATATAATAATTTTATAGATAATATTAAAAGTTACTTAAATTAAAATACAACCAAATTTAAAAGATACTTTAATTCAAAATAATCAAAATACTTTATGTCAAAATACACACTTAAATATAAATATAAAAATATTAAACTATTAACTCTCGAAAATGATTGATTTATATACAAGAGAATTGTGTTTACACAACATTCAAATACTTAAAAATAAATATGAAAATATTAAATTATTAACTCATAAAAATGATTGATTTATATGGGTTAGAGAATGATATTTATAGCCTAAGAAATGAAGGTAATATTCTTTTAATAGGTGACTTTAATGCTCAAACTTCAAGCAACCAAGCTATTATTCTAAGCAATCATTCCAACCCTAATCCTCTTTGGTTAGACAAAGACCTTAGTCTAGGTGACATATACAAAAGAAGATCTGAAGATCTAGGGGAAAATTTGTTTGGGTTTGAGCTAGTCAAGCTCTTTAATGCTCAAGATCTCATAATTTGCAATGGTCTAAAGAAGTGGCCCAATTCTAGCCAGATGATATGTATCCATGGGGTTGGTAGCAACATGGTAGACTATGTTATTTTTTATATCCCTTTATACAACGAAATAATAAATTTTGACAACTTAAACGACCACGAGCCTGACTCAGATCATAGACCTTTAATTGTAACTCTCAATTTTGTTATGAATAGAGATCCCATAGAGGATAATCCTCATAGCCAAAAAAACTTGATCTTTGACAGAAATATTATAAATGATATTTTTCTAAATGAGTTAAAAATTATTTTGGTTCCCTTGTAAAGTATAGACAACACATAAGCCCTCTATCATAATTTTACTACAACCCTATCATATTCTATTAACAAGTTCTCTATTAAAGTTTCAAGTAATAAAAGAAATAACAAAACAACCCTTGGTATGATAAAGATTGTAAAAGTACGAGGAGAGAAATTAAGGAAGCTCTTGATGAGTCTCTTAAAATTGACAAGATAAAAATATACAAAGCCCTAACTAAAAGAAAAAAAATGCAATATATTTATAAAAGACAAGAAAATCTCTTACACCTCTCTAAGGTGGCTCCTAAGAAATTCTGGACGTAGATTTTAACTAGAAAATCTAAAGATAATAATAGAATTTCTTTGCATGACTGAAATTCCTATATTAAAAAGCTTTATGAATCCCCAAATGTCATAGATAAATTTGAAACCCTGCTCACAACGAAAGAAGCTTTTTCATTAGAAGACAGATTTTGAGGTTAAGCATCTGAAAAATGGAAAAGCTAAGTACATTGAAGGTTACCAAGAAGAAATCTTAAAAATTGGAGGTCCTGACCTCATCCCTCACATCCACAAGCTATTCAATAAAGCAATCAAACAAGGGTTCGCTAAACCATGGACTCAAAGCCTCGTTATCCCTATTTTTAAAAGTGGAGATACAAATAACCCCTCTAATTATCACACAATTATGATTAGCCCTCTCTTAGCCAAGTTATATGGTATTATTTTGGAAAAGAAGCTCAACATATGGCTTGAAAATGAGGGTAAGTGGGCTAAAGGCCAAGCAGGTGTTAGAAGGAAGCACTCAACAACGGATCACCTCGTTACGCTCACGATCATTGTGGAGGAATGTCGTAATGATAAAGCCAATCTCTTTTGTTTCTTTGTGGACTTTATAAAGGCTTTCGATACTGTACCTAGAAATAACCTATGGAACATATTAGAAGAGCTAAAGGTTCCTTTCGACTTGGAAGCTGCCGCAATAAGGTTATATGAGAATGTCATTGCCAAGTTTAAGAGCAATGAGGGGTGGTCGAAAGATATTAAGTGTAATATTGGAGTTAAACAATGTTTCCCCCTCTCCCCTACCCTATTTGGCATTTACATCGATAAGCTAGAAGGTTGTTTAGAGGAAGCAGGTTGTGCTGGCACGACCTTAGTTGGAATAATCACCATCCTTCTTCTCTATGCTGACGATATTGTTCTTTTGGTAAGGTGTCCATTTGATCTTCATAAGCAGCTAAGACTTCTTAAGTATTTTTTCTCTACCATGGTTATGACTGTTAGTACCGACAAAACAAAAAGTTATGATTATCAAATCCAAGAAGGACACTTACGCTAATTTTGTATATGACAATAACAACTTGGAGGAAGTGTCTTCTTACAAATACCTAGGAATTGATATTCATCACAAGCTCAGCTGGAATTATAGCATTGAGAGAAGGATTAATGGAGGGTGGAAAGCTTATTTTGGTCTCGAAAAAAATTGTAAAGCAGCAAACCTTGTGATGTGGGATAAAAAGAAGCTCCTCTTTGAAACTTTAGTCACTCTTGTTATCTTGTTTGGGTGTGAGGTTTGGGGTTGCAGCATCTCTAGAGAATCCTGGAGTAAGGTTGAGCAAATCCAGAAGCATTTTATAAATTATAATCTCAAAATTAAAAGCAATACACCCAACCCTATTCTCCTTATAGAAGTGGGTCTTTCCCTATTGAGAGCCTCACTATGACTAGGCTCCTGTTATACCAGCACAAAATCAATAACATGGGAGACCATAGACTTCCTAATATAGCTTTAAATTCCATCCAAAACCACCTAAGACTCAAGTGAGGTTGGTATAAAGATACCAAGCCCTAGTTGAACCATTGGGAGATTGACGAAACTGTTACATTGCAAAATATTAATAACATTAAAAATATTGTTAATTCTAAGTTTAAAGAGAAAATGTGGTGTGAGAAATATTTAGAGGCTAAAAGAAAACTAAGATATTATAAGGAGGTTATCAACCCTGCTCTAGAAGATCAAAAGTATCTCTCTGTTTTAACTAGCTCAAAGAAAAAAACTAATATAGCCAAGATAAAAACGAACTCTCACGAGCTCCATAGTGAAACAGGTCGTTGGGCAATTCCTAAAACACCATGGGTGGAAAGGATTTGCCATCTTTGTGAGAATATGAACATTGAGGATGAAAATCACTTCCTTTTAGAGCACCCTGCATTCCATAATATTTGTTGCAATACCGACCTTCCTAGCCTTTTAACTTGTCAAAATTATAGTGAGCTCCGGACGCTTCTCTCCAAACTCTTTGAGCATAGAAATACAATTTTAAAACAAACTAAATAATTCGTTTCTTTAGGTTGGATAAACCAAAGTTTGGTCTTAGGGGATGCTAACCATCATCATCATCATGCAAGTGAGTTGTGTTTATAAACATTCAAATAATTAATAATTTAACATGATAGGTTCAAAAATGATTTTATTTTATATATTATAAATATTGTTATCATTTTCATCAATATATTTATTATAAATAACACTTTAATGATCAAAATAATTGGACTAACTATTATTTTATCCACCATATAATTATCCAAAATATAATATCTTATGTTAATATTTCTTTAATGAAATCAAAAAATTGAAGAATATAAAAAAAATATTAAAAAATATATAAAATATAATAATAACAATATTAAATTCAAAAATTATTAAAGGATATACATAATATAACAAAATTAAATAATGTATTTATTTAAATATTAAGGAGTAATAGCTGTTCGTTGGATAATGCATCTTTCCATAACCCAAATTCACACTGATTCGATTAAAATTAAAATTCAATTCAATGATTAACGTACGGAGCAATTGGATACAAGATTTGATGGTAGAGCTCGAAACAAAACATGATCAAATCCCCTCAAAGCAAGGCGAGAGCTATCCACCCAGCTGCAGACTCCAATGTATCCCCAAACATTAGTCAAAAATAACCGACAGACAACCGACACCTTTTTAATAATAATAAAAAATTATAACAATTACTAAATGATTATATCAATGGATTTCCCGAAACATACATTCAACGAGAGCTATCCACCCCGCTGCAGACTCTTAAAAATTCTGTCAGCAGGTATGACTATGCCATTATCCGCTTATGTATCCATGAGAGTTTACTGATCGTTATCGGCAAGAGCTATCTATTGACCTGTAGAGAATTTAATGCACTTGTAGAAGGCTGGATGACCATTGAATCTATAGCAGCTCAAGATCCAATGATCATCGAGGTTGCTGCAGCCACATTAAATTCTCTGCAGCTCAATAGATAGCTCTTTCCATCGTCATCGACTCATCCCCATGTGAGCTCCCAACATCATGCGCTACATGCCGTATGTCAAAGACGGGTCATGAACATTCATGGTCGGTTAGTCTCTTAGCCTCCGCACATGAAGCAAATAGGAGTTGGGCTGTGGCGCAGTTTTGATGACGTAATACAGACCCGATGCCCCCTTTTGCGCACATGCAAAGGTTGAAGGTCAAGTCACTTAGCGCAGAAGATACCGTATATTTAAATAAAATTTGAATTTTAAACTATTCTATTGGACAGCAAAGACGGTTTCGTATTGATTTGACAGAGGACCTTGAGCGCCCGAGGGCAAGCCCAGGTTGTATGTGGGTCTGCTGGAAATGGGTCTGTTGGAAATGCGCTCAAATTGAGCTCAGGGGCGCCCTCGAACGCGCTCGAGGGCGTTTTTTCCCTCCATGTGCGGAGGCTATCTATCCACCCCACCGGCAAAGCTCCCTTCTTATGAATCCAACACAGTTATTCGCCTCAGTGTACCACCAACCATTATCGATACATACATCACATCACAGATTCAAATTTGAATTCAAATTCAAACAATAGGAGGGCTTGATATGTAGTTGGACTTGATTTTAAAATCACCGATCGAAATTTGAATTTCAAATTCAGTGATGGGAAGAATGGCTTGATGCTGCTCCACCCTCGATCTTGCCATGAAGTAGGGATTCCGACAGAAATGGCAGGAATATATAGATACTCGAATCTTCCACCCTTGCAGAGATTCAGAGGGATGGAGCCATTTAGTTAGTTGAAAGAAACAGACACTACCATTAGCTTTCCACTTACGCTCGGTTGCTAGGCAGAAAACCTGTGAAATTGTTCTTCACAATCGACGGATGCTCCAAATTTGGCAAGTCTCTCCAATGAAGATGGAATCCTACCATGTAGACTGTTAAAGTAAAAATACAACTTTCTCAACTCTTTTAGCTCCGAGATTTCCACGGGTATTTCTCCAGAGGGATTGTTATAGCCTAGCTGCATGTGTTCTAAGTTTACAAGATGCCTCATTTGAGGAGGAACAGAGCTACTAAGACCACAAGAATACATATCCAGGTGTACAAGCTTGATCAAATTTCCTATCTGGGGAGGAAATCCCACCATGGAATGAATTTTACCTCAGTAAAAGTGTTTCGAATTCCCCAGATTTCCAATGCCGTATTTCTCCACTCAAACTATTGCCCCACAATGAAAAATGCTCTAAATTTTTCAGCTTCAAATACTCACATGGGATACTGCCGGAGAAGTAATTTCCTTCGAGGCCAAGATGCCTGAGCTTCACGAGATAGCTCAAATCCAATAGCAATGTCATTGACAAAGTGTTGTAGGAGACATCCATAATCTCTAAGTTTCTCAAATTTGATATGTTGGAGGGGAAGCTTCCACAAAGCTTGTTAAGGGAAACGTCAATCCAGCGGAGGACTGGAAAATTTCCTCCTATGTAAAGATGGCTCAAATCCAGTCACAATGCACCTGATAAAAGGTTGTTAAAAATATCCAGTACCTCTAGATTCCTCAATTTTGATTGTTAGATGGGAGGCTTCCTTTGAGCTGGTTATAGGAGACGCTGAGCGAACGGAGGACTGACAAATTTCCTCTGAGGTAAAGAGGGCTCAAATCCAGTAACAAAGCACCTGATAAAGAGTTTTCAGAAACATCCATTGAGGAGGGGAGGCTTCCATTGAGGATGTTACCGGAGACGTCGAGCAAACGAAGGGCTAGCAGATTTGTGAGGTCACCTGGGAATTGACCTGAAATTTTGCTGCTGGGTGGTGTTATCCAAGGTTCTCCAAAGAATGATGAATTGGGCATAGCAGACGGTGGGTATAGAAACAAGGAAAAGAGGAAAAATAACATTTGCAAGGCAAGTCTTTTCCGCCTCATATATTGTTAGTTTTTTTTTAAGTAAACATGGTGCAGTGAAGATTTTCTACACTTTAACTTGTAGCTCTCAAATGAATTGAATGCAATAAGTGGAGGTCATTCAAACTTGTTTACCATAAAGCCATTACATAACATTCTCAACAAACAAATATATAACCAAACATCAATTAAAGATAACAAACGTGTAACTTAACTTGTGAATTTCACAAACATCATAAAGCTAATAGTGTTATTAATTGACTTTTATTTTATTATAAAAGTTATTAGTTAATTAGAAGCTTTGTTAAAATATTTAATGAAGAGCAACTTAATTTAGATATTTTACTCGATATAATTATTATAAATTTTGATATTGTGTATAAGTTGAATCAATTCGAATAGCTTTATGATTAAGCAAAACCTTTCCCTGCAACAACTTTTCATCACTACAAAGTAGAGTTTTTTTTACTACAAATTTTACTTATGCCACCATGAATAATGGGGCACAATCGCAACATAAGTCAATGCCTTCAATTTCCTAGGATAAAAGCTTTGTATCAAGGAGCTGAATTAAACATCATCATAGAAAATTTTCTTCAAACAAAACTTGACAAGTAAATTTCCACCTATTTAACTAGGCGGAAATTTATAGTATATAGACTTATGGAAATTAAGATCTTTCATTTATATTTAACAAGTAAAATTTTATACTAATTATTTGTAATTTAGTTAAATATATGTGAGGTGTCCTTTATACTTCTCAATCCCTTGTATCAAGGAGCTGAATAAAACATGATAATAGAAAATTGTCTTCAAACAAAACTTAACAAGTAAATTTCCACCTACTTAACTATGCTGAAATTTATAGTATATAGACTTATGGAAATTAAGATATTTTATTATATTTAACAAGTAAAATTTTATAATAATTATTTGTAATTTAGTTAAATATATGTGAGGTGTCCTTTATACTTCATCAATCCCTTGTATTAAGGAGCTGAATAAAAAATGATAATAGAAAATTTTCTTCAAACAAAACTTAACAAGTAAATTTCCACCTACTTAACTAAGAGGAAATTTATAGAATATAGACTTATGGAAATTAAGATCTTTTATTTATATTTAACAAGTAAAATTTTATACTAATTATTTGTAATTTAGTGAAATATATGTGAGGTGTCCTTTACACTTCCTCAATCCCCAATAACAAGAGAATTTAATAATTTTATTTAGGTGCTCAACATGTCACTTACTAGGAATTGAATTGAGGAAACGAAGGTAACAATCATTCCTCCCAACCACCCAAGCACAGGTTTATACATAGTGTGGATACTAGAATATACACTAGTGTATATACTGTACTATTATAAACACTAGTGTATACACCACTGGATGCATTATCGTACTGTAACTAGTTTATACATAAGTGTATATACTACAATATACACTAGTGTATATACTATATATACACTAATGTATATTCTAGTATATATACAATAGTGTATATTCTAGTATATACAATAGCATCCTTTATTGAAACTCCAAACATGATGGAATAATGTCCCTTAAACATTATATACAATATATACATGTTTTGTCTTCTTGCTTTTTGCATCGTATATAATACTTGAACAGTGTTTCACCCAATGTATTGGAGAACTCGCTCGATAATTTTTATTTTGAAACTTTGTCAATGATGTTTTTCACAATGTTTATCTCTATATGCATCAACATTACATAATTTTTCTTCTATACCAGTGAAGCGAATATTTATTCACTCATACAATAATATTCATCGAAAAACTTGGTAAATCAAATATGCCATAATAATATATAGATTGATGATAGGATAAGATATATGATAGATTACAAAGTGAGTTCCATATATATATTAATCATAAAGGCACTTTGGATACTATCCATAAAAGGATGCACCATTTTAGAATTGTTTACTAATAACTATTTATTAATTATTAATTATTAATATCAATATGTATTAATATTAATAATTAATATTGAAATATTTAATAGTTATTATTAATTTTATAATAGTTATTTAGTGATTATTTATTTTATATATTTGTGTTCATTACATTGCCTCTCCCTTAGAATTGCTTTGTCCTCAAAGCACAATTATGGAAGACTTTATCCCTTGTTTTAGCTCGTAATGCTTTCTCATGACATTGTGAGTTGGTAGTTGCAACACTTGACGAAATAAGATGATACTTTATTTTAAACATTGTGTGGAAATGTTGCGTCAGTTATGAATTCATCCATTCGAGATATACTCTTAACGGAATTATTTGCGGATCAATTGTCAAGAGTTGTCGATTTTGTCTTTGCTCTTTGTAGGAATAATACTGGTAATTTTCCTTTTGATTTTTTCGTCTATCATAATGAATCTTGTGATTCGAAACACGATAAGGAACTCGAATCGCCTGTGAAGTGTTTACTGGAACTTTAACTTTTTGTGCTTCTAACAATTTTTGTAATTTCTTTTCGGAACCATTTTTTGTTGATGCTTGTAGCGATGTGACAATAAGATTGTCCTTTTGAACTTTGATGAGATTTGCATTGCTTCCCTTTTCTCATGTTTGAGTTTGAGCCTTTGATGACTTCTCTATTGTGCTAGTAATCGTTTCTACTTTAATTTGATGTTGGTTGTATTGACTTCTGTGCTTTGGGTGACGATAAGGTATTCGAGACGTTTGTGGAACCCATGTAGAAACTTTAATTGTTTGTGATTCTTGAGATTTACTAGTTGATTATAACTCTAAGGATTTTTTTAACTTCTCATTTTTTATTTTTTTATTTGTTCAGTCAACCCTTGATTCAAAATTTTTAAGCAAGAATTTTCTTCATTTTTTTGTAATAGTTTCTTATTGAAATCATTTTGGAGATCCACTTCCTTTTGGTGGAATTCCTCTTGGCTTTCCTATTGCGATATGTTTTCCCTTTTTAATTTCTTAATCTGTGCGATCAAGTCTTGACTATGATTCTTCAAACGAGTAATTTCTTCATCCTTACTAGCGACAAATTTTTCAACTTCTTTCTGCTTCTTTTGTTCTGACTTCTGACTACCCTGTGAAATCATCTCTGATATATCCTGGAATTCTTCAGATGTTGGAGGTTCTATTTCTGACTTCATTGTAATATCTTGAAATGTGATTTTCTTTTGCTTAGAGGAAAATGTCAGAAACTTCTTTTCGACATTTAAGATGAAAGTCCCCAACGTTTTTATCTAGGGTAAACCCAAAATTATGTCACCGTCAAAGATCCATAAGGAACTAACAATGAATTTTGATGTGACCATATAATCTCCAACACTCAATTGTAAGCCACTTATTTCAGTTCGTTTTTTGTCCAAAAAGTCTAGTTCTTCCCTTATATTTGACTCAGGAATCACTAAATGGTTAGCGAATTCAGTACTAATATAATAATTTCTTTCAGTAGGTGCAATAGAAATGGTGATATTCTTCCCTACAGGTGTCCCTTTAATTCTAAATAATATTGCAACATTTTTTTGTCATGTGATAGGAAAATTTTCCTTCTTTTCAACATTAAAATCCATATTCTTGAGTTTTCTTTGAAATTTAATCAATATCTCCTTCTCTTTTTTCAATAGTTTGTAAAAATGTTAGTATATTGGGTGGTTGGGAGGAATGAGTGTTACCTTCCCCACCTAAGTTCAAATCTCACTTTCTTTTTAGTAGCAATTATTATGCACCTTTTTTTATCTTTTTTTTCCCTTAAGTTTTGTAAAATGTGAGTAAATTGGGTGGTTGGGAGGAATGAGTGTTACATTCCCCACCTAAGTTCAAATCTCACTTGCTCTTTACTAGTAATTATTCTGCACTTTTATATTCAAACTCAAGCCCACTTTAAGAAACCACATGTGGTTTCACTTTTACCCTCCTTTTTTTTTTTTTACTTTTATCTTTTTTTTTCTTTCCTTTTTTTTCTTTTTTTTTTACGTTTTTCTTTTTCCTTTGGACAATGTCCAATATTTTAGGGAAACCCTAAAATAAGGCTACAAGCCAAAAATAATACAAGGTCTGAGAATTAAGGCCAAAGGCCCAGATAAACCAAACGAGGCTCTGAACCACTGTAACATCCATAGTTGGATATTCTCAATTAAGTAATTTCTGAAATAACCCACATATCTGTAGATAATAAAATATGAATAAATTGATAGATAAGTCCAAATTACAATTGAGGGCCCGTTATTTATATTTTGGCGAAATACCCTTTTATTAAGAGTCATGTCTTTTCATAAATACATTATTAATTATTAATTATTATATATATATGTTGATGTTTATTATTATTATTAATTATTTTTATTATTTAAGTTTGTTACATTGCCACTCCCTTAGAAAGGCTCTGTCCTCAAAGCCTTGTAATGTTTCTGCATCATTTTTTGTGGTGTCGCAGCTGATGCCGACATGTCGATATGAACTACTAAGAGTTGAGCACAACTTTCGATATGTGGACGAATCAATGCATCCCAAATCGATTTGTTGTGGATTGTTGGAATTCCATATTGATCTATCGTTAGGAGATTTGATCACATTGGTACCGCTATCTTTCGACATTTCCCACCTTTTAGAATATCTATTTTTATGGTTGGGGTGTCGATATGGAATTTTCACAATGTCATTTTCTTTTATGAGTGTCATTTTTTTAGCATTGATCTGAGAAGAAAGTTGTATTTCGTCTCTTGAGGTATTAAGGTTTCGTTCTGTATCTTTTCCAACTTGTTTTCTAACTGCATGTTATCATTTTGAAACTTCTTAATTACTTCTACATGTGATTTTATGTCATCTTCAGACTTCTTAATTTTTTCCTTAAGATCTTCATTATGCCTTCTGATACAACGATTTTCTTCTTGTTTGTCTAGAAGTTTAACTTCAATGTTTCCATAGATTGTTCTGTCTTTCGACTACTTTTCAACTTCTTAATTCATTAGAGGAAATTTCAACTCAAAATGGGCCTCCTAAAATGAACTAATAAAATAATAGTTAAAATAATAAAATAATATTTATTAATTTTGGAGGAAGAAAAGAAAAAAACTACTTTTTGTTTGTATTTTTGACATATCTCCCTGTGTTTTTACTCAAATTTTGATCGGGAGAGCTTGTTGGATGCGGAATTAAATTCCACATCCAACGAGTACCCACTCAGCATAATTTTGATGGACCTCGCTACCCCAAAAACAAGAAATACCTGAAAAAATGAAATGATGATGTCATCATTCCATTTTTTCAGGTATTTCTTGTTTTTGGGGTAGCGGGGTCCGTCAAAAGTATACCGAGTGGGTACTCGTTGGATGCGGAATTTAATTCCGCATCCAATGAGCTCTCCCGATCGAAATTTGAGTAAAAACACAGGGAGATATGTCAAAAATACAAACAAAAAAGTAGTTTTTTTTATGATACCTATCCCCAAATTTATATTAAAAAAGTGTTTAAGACCTATACGGTATTTCAAATTTAAAGCAATTTCATTGGCTAACACATGATGGCATGGAATTTGAATAAAAGTTAAAAGGCCCATTTTGAGTTGAAATTTCCTCTAATGTTTGTGACTAGTGTTTTGTTATGATTTCTTAATATGAAAATTTCTTCGGAATTACTTGATAACACCATGGGGACTTCACTTAGTGAACATCTCACATAGCATGTGCGATCGTGGGATATTAAAGAATACCCTTAATTTCCAGAGATATTGACCCAAACTCTTTTTGTTGAAACCCCCTCCTAATACTTAAAACCTCCTCCCTGCCCCTTTTTATACCTCAATCTTTATAAACCAGCCTACCCATCCCCACCTTAAACCCCTCATCCCCCCAATACCTACAATATATTGATTAAATTTTTAATAATTGTAAAACCCACAATATGAACTAACATGATAGGATATTGGTCAACAAGTGAATCCCCCGTGGATAACACCTTGTTGACTTTTGTTAGTTCTAACTTATGTGTCTTCTTATTGTCGCCATACTGTTGCTGGAGTTTTTCTTTTTGCTGTTTATGATGACGTAACTCCATTTCTTGATTTTTGGGTTCTCTTTCTTTTAAGTTTTTTATTTGCTCTAACAATTCCTGATTAACCCTTTTTAAGGAAGAGATTTCTTCGTCTTTGCATGATAATTCTTTTTTAAGATCTCAATTCTCCTCTTCAAACTATTGATTGCATTGAAACTTATCCTTTTCATTCTTGATTTGCAGAAGTAATTTCTGGTTATGATCTCTTAGACAAGATATCTCTTCTTCTTTACCTGCAATAACCTTGTTGAAATCGTTATGTATCGTCTGTATTGATTTCTCATTTCCTCGTGACAACATCTTTACATGCAATAACTTTAAGAAACCAGGTGTGGTTTCACTTTTACCCTCTCTTTTTTTTCCTTTTACTTTTATCTTCTTTTTTTTTTTTTTTTAATTTCTTTCTTTTTTTTTCCTTTTTTTTTTTTTTTTTTTTTTTTTTTTTTTTTTTTTTAATTTCTTTCTTTTTTTTTCACGTTTTTCTTTTTCCTTTGGACAATGTCCAATATTTTAGGGAAACCCTAAAATAAGGCTACAAGCCAAAAATCAGACAAGGTTTGAGAATTAAGGCCAAAGGCCCATATCATCCAAACGAGGCTTTGATACCACTTGAAGCGAATATTTATTCGCTCACACAATAATATTCACCAGAAAACTTGGTAAATCAAATACACCATAATAATATATAGATTGATTATAGGATAAGATATATGATAGATTACAAAGTGAGTGCCATATATATATTATTCGTAAAGGCACTTTGGATACTATCCATGAAAGGATGCATCATTTTAGAATTGTTTACTAATAACTATTTATTAATTATTAATTACTAATTATTAATATCAATATGTATTAATATTAATAATTAATATTGATATTTAATAGATATTATTAATTATATAATAGTTATTTAGTGATTATTTATTATATATATTATTGTTCATTACAACCAGACAACTAATGACATGTACAAATCATATAGAATTTTGCAGTCTTTACTTATTAAAGTCTCATCATGTCAATGCCTTTACTTATTACAGGGACATTTTTTTTTTGTGATTTCATTCTATGTTGTTTTTTTCATCAAATAGTGCATTAACATTATTGACATATAGAGAAACTTGACATGTACAAATCATATAGAATTTTGTAGTCTTTACTTATTGAAGTCTCATCATGTCAATGCCTTTACTTATTATAGGGACATTTTTTTTTTATGATTTCATTCTATGTTGGTTTTTTCATCAAATAGTGCATTAACATTATTGATATATAGAGAAACTTGCTTCTACTCTATTATGCTATGGAGTTTCAATGCACACTGTCTTGATATCTATGAGAATTTTTTTATGCACATGTCATTGACATAGGGGCGCTCGCACAAAGTTGGCTCCACTTTTTAGTGCCACTTAATAAATCAGAAACGCACTTCCGAAGTGTAAATTGAGAATGCATATGCGTTATTCATGGTACATTCGGAATAACCCGAGCCCAAATACAAGGCTAAGGTTCATAAGGAAGTATCACATATGCGTTTTGTAAAATTTAAATATCGTATATGTGATATATATATCGCAAGTGCAATATATGGCATATGTGATATATATCGCAAGTGTGATATACCGCATATGCGATATATCGCATATATCGCAAGTGCGATATTGAAAACTAAAAAATAACAAAATAGAGGCAGCGGGTCTCAAATATCATTTGCACAGTGAAGCATCGGGAGAGCGATAAACCGTGTTGGCAAAAAAACGCAGAGGCGATTTGTGTTTCACCTTTTGGAGGTCGATTTGGAGGTGGATTGGTTCCAATGGCAGGTAACTTCTCTTATCTATTTCAATTAGTTTTCAATTCTTTATTGTTTTTCTTAATTTCATAGTTTTTATAATTGTTTAAAACAAATTTAATAAAAAAAATTGAATGAAATTAAAGAATGATAAATTAAAACAACTTGTATTTTTTTGTTTAAATCTTAACAGATAACAGAAACAAGCAAGATAATGTGGAAAATGAACCCTCTAGTAACCCAGAACCTAACCCAAACATGAACCCAAACCCAAACCCGGAGGGGGAACAAGATCGAAACTCACAGATTCTTGTGTGTTTGGTGTCATTGAGGCGCCTTAGCAAATCTATTAGAGGGGTGGATCATTTGAGATAGTATTTAGCCGATGCATTGGACACAATAACAAACACAATTGCCAATTCCCAAGGAGCTCTATACAACACTAGCTCGTATAGAGAATCCAGGAGACAATACTACTCTGATGGATTGAGTTACAAAGACATCAAAGGCCTAAAGATTACAAAATACCAATTATTTTCATTATTCTGAGACCCTAGCATCGGATTGGTTCCACCCACCAGTCGACCACACATTTCCATAGACTGGTGCGTTGAACCAAATATAAAGGCCAATTGGATGGATTGTTGGTATATGGTCTTCGATGAAGACCCTCGTGGGAATAGGGACATCCCATTTTATTTCCTTTGGAAGTTGTATGCAGAATTCATCCTAGGGAAACATGTTAACTATTTTATCTCTTAGGCTTCCAGGGTGTTGGTCATGGGATGCCCCAAGTTAGGGAAGGGGCCAAGACGGATCATAAATATGTGCCACGCCCTCCATGCACACCAAAACCCCCTTAGCTATATCCTCTTGCGGGTCCTGTGATTGAGGATACACAGGAGGCATTATTTGACTTGGCAGATACATTGCTTCAGTATGGGACTGATGTCCAAGGCAATGTAGGCCAAGGGGTTGGCACTTCTAAGGCTAGCCCATCTACAGATCACACAAGAGATGCAGAGCATTCATAGCGTCGTGTTACTCCAAACCCTTGCACATCGTGTGGAGGCATATGCTATGGCCCTAATTCATACTTTCAAGACGATGGATTAATTCTATTTGCAAGTAACTCATTATTTTCATATTATATTTTGTTTCATATCACAATTTTCAATTGTTTCGCAATTTATTTCTATTTAATTATCTAACAAATTATGTGAACAAATATATAGTTGGTGTCGCATGCCACACCAAAGTCGCATAGTCCGCCTATCAATGTTGAGAACATTGATGTGGCTGTCAATATTGCATATGGGCTTGGTTCTTCACCATTAGCGGTAAGAACTATACTTGTTAATTTGTCAACTTTATTTACATATTTATAGTAGAGATTGTAACATTCAATACATCCTAATTTTGATACAACATGTTTTATGCAGGGTGATCAGGATGAGTACATTGAATCTCAGCCTAGTCCCTCTCATGCAGAGGTAGATTCCCAAACACAGGTATTATTTTAAATATGCTTTTAATTATGTTTCACTTTCTTTGGAAAAATCATTTTTCGTCCATCATGTATACGTCTCGTTTTCTTTGTATTATCTGACATTGACATATGTTACGTTATGCAGGAAACCATTGAGCCATTGGTGCTTGAAGAGCACCAACGCGAGGTTGTTGCTGACCCACCTCTTCCCCCCCGCCAGGTACATGTATGTTTCACTTTATTTAAAAACATCATTTTTTGTCCATGTAGTATGTATTTCTATGATTCTTTTTATTATTTGAATTTGACATATGTTATTTTATGTAGGCTTCTATTGAGGCACCGGTGCTTGAAGAGCACAAGATTGATGACCCACCTATCATGAGTGAGCAGGTACGTTTATGTATCGCTTTCTTTTAATTGTGATTTTAATGATTCAACCTGCACTTTTTTAATTTTTTGAAATTGTCTAATTGTATCTTTATCCTTTTGTGCATAGGAACGTGAGTTTGATGAATATGTCCAAAAAGAAAGCTTCTTGGCTCTTACAAGTAGAAGTACTTTTATCTCGTTGCTAGTTAAACGATCCATTGGTTACACACCTCCTCTGACAAGGCAACAGGTAATTTTATGTATCGCTTTCTTTGTACATTTATGTATGGCTTTCTCTAATTTGGTGCTTCCTTTTTGTACATTTTTGTAGGTTTATGTATCACTTTGACATATGTTACTTTATGTAGGAATCTATTGAGACATTAGTGCTTGAATAGCACCAAAGCAAGGTTATTGTCAACCCACCTATTCCCCCTAGCCAGGTACATGTATGTTTCACTTTCTTTGGAAACATAATTTTTCGTCCATGTAGTATATATGTCTCTGATTCACTATTTTATCTGAAATTGACATATATGTTACTTTATGCAAGCTTCTAGTGAGGCACCAGTGCATGAAGAGCACCAAATCGATGACCCACCTTTGACGAGCCAGCAGGTACGTTTATGTATCACTTTCTTTGTACGTTTGTGTATCGCTTTCTCTGATTTGGTGCTTGAAGAGACCCAAATCGGTGACCCACCTATTCCCCCCCAATGTACATGTATATTTGTTGACATTGGCATATATATATTTTTTATAGTGAGCAAGTGGTGCTTGAAGAGCACCCAATCAGGGTTGTTGTTAGTGAGGCACCACTACCCACCATTACTTACTCATGTACAGTAAGTAAAAATGTTATTTTGGTTTTGGAATTTGAACAAATGTACATATAATTTTTAAAGGTTGGTAAACCAACTTACAAAAATTGGGTTTTCTGCAGTCTCCACTGATGCGACCTATCCCTCTTGTTCAGCAATGGGGATCACCAGTGAGCAGTCGAAAAAGAAAGCTAGACTTCTCCGAAGACATTGGCAGTGGTAGCGAAATGGGGGACAACTAGAATAAATGTATAAGGGGGATACATAGATGTAAATTTTTGTTCATATACACACATATGTACTTTTTCATCCACTATTTTGTATTATGGCCATGTGGCATGCCAATTTTTGTAACATTATCTCTATACATATATAATATAAAGCAAGGTTCAAATTTATACATATATGGTTGACTTGATCTTGGAACATGATATGTGTGGTTCACCTATGTGATATAATGATATGTGTGGTTCACATGTGTGCTAACTTATGAATTTCCAATACTTAAAGGAAGAATTTATGACTCATCAACTTTTTAACATTATGGCTATCCTCAACTTTTTAACATCATAAGCATACCATACACTAACTAAATTACATACACTAAGTCATGCATGGATGTGTAATATATCATATCATACCCTACAATACCCTATGATACTAACATCATACCATTCTAACATACAATAACATACCCTACAATACCCTATGATACTAACATCATACCATTCTAACATACAATAACATACCCTACAATACCCTATGATACTAACATCATACCATACTAACATACAATAACATACCATAACATAACATACTAACATCATACCATACTAACATGCCATACCATTGTAATATACTATACACTAACATCATAGCACTAAGTCATGCATGCATGTGTAATATACCATATCATACCCTACAATACCCTATGATACTAACATACATCATACCCTACAAACCCTAGTCGGTTTTCAATATGTACATACATCCATGTGTTTCTAGTTCCATCTCATAACTTGTAAAGAGGTCACTAAACCATAGTTCCATGTCATAACTTGTCAACCTTAGTTGGTGCATGCAAATTGGTGTTCATTAAACCCTAGTTGGTTTCCAATTTGTACATGTCCATGTGTTTCTAGTTCCCTCTCTTAAATTGTAAATCACTCACTAAACCCTAGTTCCATCTCATTATTTGTCAACCCTAGTTGGTTTCCAATTTCTATTTCCCTATCTTAACTCGTAAATTGCTCACTAAACCCTAGTTCCATCTCATTATTTGTCAACCCTAGTGATAGCATGCAAATTGGTGTTCATGAAAGCCTAGTTGGTTTCTGATTTGTACATGGCCATGTGTTTCTAGTTCCCTCTCTTAACTTGTAAATTGCTCACTAAACCCTAGTTCCATCTCATTATTTTTCAACCCTAGTGATAGCATGCAAATTGGTGTTTTTGAAAGCCTAGTTAGTTTCCAATTTGTACATGCCCATGTCTTTCTATTTCTGTCTCATAACTTGTAAAGAGTTCACTAAACCCTAGTTCCATCTCATTATTTGTCAACCCTAGTGATAGCATGCAAATTGGTGTTGATGAAAGCCTAGTTGGTTTCTGATTTGTACATGTCCATGTGTTTCTAGTTCCCTCTCTTAACTTGTAAATTGATCACTAAACCCTATTTCCATCTCATTATTTGTCAACCCTGGTGATAGCATGCAAATTGGTGTTTTTGAAAGCCTAGTTAGTTTCCGATTTGTACATGGCCATGTCTTTCTAGTTCTGTCTCATACCTTGTAAAGAGCTCACTAAAACCTAGTTCCATCTCATTATTTGTCAACCCTAGTGATAGCATGCAAATTGGTGTTCATGAAATCTTTTTTGGTTTTCGATTTGTACATGGCCATGTGCTTCTAGTTCCCTCTCTTAACTTGTAAATTGCTCACTAAACCCTAGTTCCATCTCATTATTTGTTAACCCTAGTGATAGCATGCAAATTGGTGTTTTTGACAGCCTAGTTAGTCTTTGATTTGTATATGGCCATGTATTTTTAGTTCTGTCTCATAACTTGTAAAGAGCTCACTAAACCCTAGTTCCATCTCATTATTTGTCAACCCTAGTTTGTTCATGCAAATTGGTTTTCATGAAATCCTAGTTGGTTTCCAATTTGTACATGGCCATGTGTTTCTAGTTCCCTCTCTTAACTTGTAAATTGCTCACTAAACCCTAATTCCATCTCATTATTTGTCAACCCTAGTTGGTTTCCAATTTCTAGTTCCCTCTCTTAACTTGTAAATTGCTCACTAAACCCTAGTTCCATATCATTATTTGTCAACCCTAGTGATAGCATACAAATTGGTGTTCATGAAAGCCTAGTTGGTTTCCGATTTGTACATGGCCATGTGTTTCTAGTTCCATCTCTTAACTTGTAAATTGCTCACTAAACCCTAATTCCATCTCATTATTTGTCAAACCTAGTGATAGCATGCAAATTCATGTTTTTGAAAGCCTAGTTAGTTTTCTATTTGTACATGGCCATGTCTTTCTAGTTCCGTCTCATAACTTGTAAAGAGCTCACTAAACCCTAGTTCCATCTCATTATTTGTCAACACTAGTGATAGCATGAAAAATGGTGTTCATGAAAGCCTAGTTGGTTTCCAATTTGTACATGGCCATGTGTTTCTAGTTCCCTCTCTTAACTTGTAAATTGCTCACTAAACCCTAGTTCCATCTCATTATTTGTCAACCCTAGTGATAGCATGCAAATGGGTGTTTTTGAAAGCGTAGTTAGTTTCCAACTTGTACATGGCCATGTCTTTCTAGTTATGTCTCATAACTTGTAAAGAGCTCACTAAACCCTAGTTCCATCTCATTATTTGTCAACCCTAGTGATAGCATGCAAATTGGTGTTCATGAAATCCTAGTTGGTTTCCGATTTGTACATGGCCATGTGTTTCTAGTTCCCTCTCTTAACTTGTAAATTGCTCACTAAACCCTAGTGATAGCATGCAAATTGGTGTTTTTGAAAGCCTAGTCAGTCTCCAATTTGTACATGGCCATGTCTTTCTAGTTTTGTCTCATAACTTGTAAAGAGCTCACTAAACCCTAGTTCCATCTCATTATTTGTCAACCCTAGTTGGTGCATGCGAATTGGTGTTCATGAAAGCCTAGTTGGTTTCCAATTTGTGCATGCCCATGTGTTTATAGTTCCCTCTCTTAACTTGTAAATTGATCACTAAACCCTAGTTCCATCTCCTTATTTGTCAACCCTAGTGATAGCATGCAAATTGGTGTTGATGAAAGCCTAGTTGGTTTCTGATTTGTACATGGCCATGTGTTTCTAGTTCCCTCTCTTAACTTGTAAATTGCTCACTAAACCCTAATTCCATCTAATTATTTGTCAACCCTAGTGATAGCATGAAAATTGTTGTTTTTGAAATCATAGTTAGTTTCTGATTTGTACATGTCCATGTCTTTCTAGTTCTGTCTCATAACTTGTAAAGAGCTCACTAAACCCTAGTTCCATCTCATTATTTGTCAACCCTAGTGATAGCATGCATTAGAGGAAATTTGGGGTCTAAAATGGGCCTTATAAGAAAACGTGCCAAAATAAGTTTTTGTGAGTTGGAATTCAAGAACCAATAGAATTTCAATAAAATAAGTCAACCATAATGGTTGAGTTGGCATATTTGTCATTAAAAAAAACTACTTTTTTTGTTCGTATTTTCGACATATCTCATTGTGTTTTTACTCAAATTTCGATTAGGAGAGCTCGTTGGATGCGGAATTTGATTCCGCATCCAACGAGTACCCACACTGCATACTTTTGACGGACCCCGCTACTCTAAAAACAAGAAATACCTGAAAAAACATGATGATGATGTCATCATCATGTTTTTTCAGGTATTTCTTGTTTTTGGGGTAGCGGGGTCCGTCAAAAGTAAGCAGTGTGGGTACTCGTTGGATGCGGAATCAAATTCCGCATCCAACGAGCTCTCTCGATCGAAATTTGAGTAAAAACACACGGAGATATGTCGAAAATATGAACACAAAAAGTAGTTTTTTTCTTTCTTCCTCCAAAATTAATTAATATTATTTTATTATTTTAACCATTATTTTATTATTTTAACTATTATTTTATTATTTTCCTTAGGAGGCCCATTTTAGACCCCAAAATTCCTCTAATGCAAATTGGTGTTCATGAAAGCCTAGTTGGTTTCCTATTTGTACATGTTCATGTGTTTCTAGTTCCCTCTCTTAACTTGTAAATTGCTCACTAAACCCTAGTTCCATCTCATTATTTGCCAACCCTAGTGATAGCATGAAAATTGGTGTTTTTGAAAGCCTTGTTAGCCTCCGATTTGTACATGGCCATGTCTTTCTAGTTCCGTTTCATAACTTGTAAAGAGCTCACTAAACCCTAGTTCCACCTCATTATTTGTCAACCCTAGTTGGTGCATGCAAATTGGTTTTCATGAAAGCCTAGTTGGTTTCCGATTTGTACATGGCCATGTGTTTCTGGTTCCCTCTCTTAAATTGTAAATTGCTCACTAAACCCTAGTTCCATCTCATTATTTGTCAACCCTAGTTGGTTTCCAATTTCTAGTTCCCTCTCTTAACTTGTAAATTGCTCACTAAACCCTAGTTCCATCTCATAACTTGTCAACCCTAGTGATAGCATGCAAAGTGGTGTTCATGAAATCCTAGTTGGTTTCCAATTTGTACATGGCAATGTAATTAAATGTATATTAAACTAAAAACATCAAGAAGTGTAAATTTCAACAACTCGAGAGCTTGTTACTTTCCGAACTCTATTTGTTGGTGTCTAAAGACACCATTCTTGGCGCCTCCAATGTGCCGTAGATGGTGTTTGTATCCTAGGCACACGAAAGGCTAGACATTAGTAACATCATAAGAAAAAAAGAGAACCCAATGAAAATGTGCAAACATGATTTATAGATAACTCACCCGAGGTTGTACAATCGTTTTTATAGTGTCGAGTATCCTCTGAATAATATTATGTCTATAAATGGTATTGGTCAATCACAGGTTTATTACATTGGGAATAAAGTAAGGCTAAATAATTGAAATTGTGCTTTATAATTCACTTTAAAGGTTAAATAACGCACTTGACAATGCACTCATACGAGTAGGCCATCCGGATCATCTATGGTGCCAATGGTGTCCATCAATCTTTCATGCTCTATATGAGGTAGCAAGTATCATACATGTGACCTATTTTTGTGACCAAGTGTACGCAACTTGATGTTTATACCAACTACTAGGTTGGTGAAGTCACTATACAATAGCTCCTGGTCTATAATCCTTATATACATACCCACCCTTCCTTTTCTGTTTTGCTGCAAGTGTCAAGTACTCCCCTTTTATAACCATCGATCCAGTTGGGAATTCAATATTTTCATCATCTGTAACAGGTTCAAGAATGGTTTGTTTCCCCTCTAAGCAACATGCCAACCAATAGTCAGAACCCCATTCATTATTTTTTGGGGCAACCACTGCATATGTCTGACCTGTGAAAGGAAATAGGTCAAGTTAACAATACATTTTGTAAATAAGGTCTTGCATTTTTAATTTCTACATAAATTAAATTCTACATAGGTCAAGTAAACAATACATAAATGCATTTTCAGAATTTAGGTGCTACTCATGTACCTGCTTGTATGAGATCCGATATGTGATCATAGTCTGTAGAAATATGTGTCTAATCATCTTCCAAATGGTCTATTTCATTAACCCCATTGAAATTGGTGCCAAGTGTCACTTGATCCCATGTATCAACGGTATCCATATACTCACAACCATCCCATTCACCGATGCTACAGGAACTGCAAAAGCAAGCCTTCAATCTTGTCCAAATTTGTAGGGCCGAGTTGTTTGAGCTTCTAATTGAATGAAACTGTCGAGTTCCATGCATTGTGTTCACCCAATGTGTTTCAATATTGGTCCACATTTGTCACCTCCCAAAATATTATTCGCACTAAGTGTTTCCTTGTTGTTTTTTCTCCCATGACAGATGCACACCATTCAACTATAGATGCAGTGTCTCGAAGGCGAGCACCTGTAAACTTCATCTCTTCCCTTCGAAGGGCAGTTTTAATGCATGCACCAGCACCATCGTGCTCTCCTTTTCCATGACTAGTTTCAAAG
>LPNX010338693.1:1773-29273 GCA_001517045.1 Pseudotsuga menziesii | reverse complement strand
TATTAAAGGGAATCTTTTGTCCTCAAAGTTGATTTTGTTGATGTCAACTTTATTCTTGATTGTTGATGAAGCGATGACTTGGGGTGTAGTCTGGATTGGATCCTTTCTCATGATGTGCATTTCAGCCTTGTGCTGTAATCCTTTATGCTTGATTCATAAGTTTCTCAAACCATTTAACCTGTAAGTACTTCCTTTCCATATCGTCTTTTGGATTCCATTAATGAGCAACTGTGGACATTCATTACCACCACATTTATCAATGATAAACAACAATTCTTCATATGCTTTTTCTCCAAAAGTGAATTCTTCATATGCCCTTCGAAAGGGTTTCCATATACACACGAGCATGTACGAAAGGGATTCTATATATGCTCACGCATATACAAAAGGGTTTATGTATATGTGTGCGCATATACAGAAAGATTTTTTGTAATTGCTATGGTTGTCCCATGGGATATGTTGATATGCCCAAAAGCAATGGCTAGCTTCTCGCTGTCACTACATATGAGGATTTATTTATCCTCTTCCTCCACATTTTGCATCACATAGTTTCTGGCAAGAAAATACCCATCCTCCTTCATATTTTCTATGAATCTCTTTGACATTGCATGTATTTGTTGCCATTGTGGATTTGATCTGTCTCCAACAAGAAATCTATAAACCTTGTTCTTGATCTCAATCCAAGAACAATGTTGTTGTGGATGAATATGACTATGTTTATATTGGAAATAGAGAGTGAAAATTGAAGCGGGCCCAATCATATCTAAAACTGCAAATAGTATTAAGGGGATTGACCTTCAGATGCTAAAAAGTGAGGATTGGAGTACTATAAAATATTTCATTTAGTGCAAGTCTGCAAGATCTACCTTGAGAGATGCTACAAGGGGAAGGACTAAGAATACTTCGACATCTACTAGCCCAATTGCTTGAGGGACAAAGCAATTTAATGAGGCGGCTCTATCGGCATTGTCTCACAACACTATGTACTGTCTCAAACTAGCAAGAAATTCCCATCAACGACTAAAAATGGAGGAGGTGAGACCAATGATTTATTAGAAAGGTTAGTGCAGGTAGCATCATAATAAATGAATGGAGCATTGCACTAGCATCAGGGGATTATTCACACCTAGTATTTACCATTGACCCTAGGTATTTTCCACTTAGTATAATGACAGATCTGGTAAGTTTAACCTACCTTAATGGAAGGAAACCAAACCCAACAAAATAACATTGATCTATTGAATTATAAACATACCTGCATATTGGAGTTTCGACGTGATTGCAAGAGCCAAAATTCTAGAGCCTGGAAACCTTTGAAGAACCTTAGCAAGAGCCTTCCAACTCCATAATAACCTTTGAACCCCAATTCTCTGAAATTGAAACCCTGTTAATATTTGAAACTTGATTCTGCCAATATATAAGAACCAAATTGGTCCCATTCTACCTTGATGCCAGGATGTCTGGACGAATTTCTATAAAAAATCTCCATAAAGAAAATCCAGGGGTGATTTATACTAGAATTTAGATTAACATTAAGCAAAAAATTGGGTGAAATTTCTATTGTTGACCTCCATAGCCAGAAATCGGGGGAGATTAAAGAATTTTAGGGGAATTTCTCTGAGCGAAAAATGCTTTTCGATGCTCTCCTCGTGTAAATTGAAACGCTATTTTCATATTTTCATATTAATTTTAAATAAAAAGTGGGCTAATATTTTAAAATTTAGAAAATTTAACCATATAAAAATTTGTCCACTGAATTTTCCAAACCCCTCTAATTTCTCCCATGGGCTAAGATTCGCCCCTAAATCATCTCTGGTGAGAGAGAGAGAGAGAGAGAGAGAGAGAGAGAGAGAGAGAGAGAGAGAGAGAGAGAGAGAGAGAGAGTCTACGTTGGATCACCCAATTCATCATTCTTTCAGGTCAATTCCCAGGTGACGTCACAAATATGCCAGCCCTTCATTTGCTCGGTGTCTCCAGTAATATCCTTAATGGAAGCCTCCCATCCTATATTATCTCAAAATTGATGGATGTTTCTGACAACTCTTTATGTCATTGGATTTGAGCCATCTTTACCTCAGAGGAAATTTGTTAGTCCTCCCTTCACTCAGTGTCTCCTATAACCAACTCAAAGGAAGCCTCCCGTCTAACAATGAAAATTGAGGAATCTAAAGGTACTGGCTATTTCTAAAAACCTTTTATCAGGTGCATTGTCACTGGATTTGAGCCAGTCCTCCACTAGATTGACGTTTCCCATAACGAGCTCTGTGGAAGCTTCCCCTCCAACATATCAAATTTGAGAAACATAGAGTTTTTGGATGTCTCCTACAACGCTTTGTTGGTGACATTGCTATTGGATTTGAGCTATCTCGTGAAGGTCAGATATCTTGGCCTCGAAGGAAATTACTTCTCCAGCAGCATCCCACATGAGTACTTGAAGCTAAAAAATTTAGAGCAGTTTTCATTACGGGGCAATAGTTTGAGTGGATAAATACCTGGAGGCATTGGCAAATTGGGGAATTTGAAACACTTTTACTCGGGGAAAATTCATTCCATGGTGGGATTTCCTCCCCAGATAGGAAATTTGATCAAGCTTGTACACCTAGATATGTATTCTTGTGGTCTTAGTAGATTTGTTCCTCCTCAAATGAGACATATTGTAAACTTAGAACACATGCAACTAGGCTATAACAATCTCTCTGGAGAAATACCCGTGGAACTCTCAGAGCTAAAAGACATCTTGTAAACTTAGAACACACTTAGCTAGGCTATAACAATATCTCCGTAGAAATACCCATGGAACTCTTGAAGATAAAAGAGTTGAGAAAGTTTCATTTTTACTTTAACAGTATACATGGTAGGATTCCATCCTTCATTGGAGAGACTTGCCAAATTTGGAGCATCTGTGGATTGGGAAGAACAATTTCACAGGTTTTCTTCCTCAGCAACTGGTCTTAAGTGGAAAGCTAATGACAGTGTCTGTTTCTTTCAACAAAATAAATGGCTCCATCCCTCTGAATCTATGCAAGGGTGGAAGCTTCAAGTATCTATATACGCATTCCATTTATGTCGGAATACCTACTTCATGGCAGGATCAGGGGAGGAGCCGCAACATCAAGCCATTCTTCCCATCGCTGAATTTGAAATTCAAATTTCAATCGGTGATTTTAAAATCAAGCCCAACTACATATTAATCCCGCCCATTGAATCCGTGATGTGATGCATGTATCGATAATGGTTGGTGGGACACTAACACGGATAACTGTGTTGGATTCACGGGAAAGGAGCTTTACTGATGGGGTGGATAGAGATGAATCGACCATGCATGTCCTTGATCCATATTTGACATACCACATGTACCACATGGATGTTGGGAGCCCACATGGGGATGAGTTAATGACGATTAATGAACTCACCTGGATACATAAGCCGATAATGGCATGGTCATACCTGCTGACAGACTCTTTAAGAGTCTGTAGTGAGGTGGATAGCTCTCGCCATCATTCTCATGTGCCCTCGTTCGCATGGATGTTGGGATCCTACATGGGGATGAATCGATGACGATTAGTGAACCCACATGGATACATAAGCAGATAATGGCATGGTCATACCTATTGACAAACTCTTTTTAAGAGTCTACAGTGGGATGGATAGCTCTCGCCATCATTTTCATGTGCTCTCTTTCCATTGCATCTTCAAGGGGGATACATTGGATTTTGGAGTGGGAAATAATTTTCACTTGCATATTCAAGGGGGAAATCTCTAGACAAGGATAACCTACAATTACAAAATACTTCACAAGGCATTTTGTTTCATTGCATTTACTCCTATATATAGTTTCTAGTGAAGGAAAGTATTAGTAGGTGGAATATTCTAGTAAGTCTTCTTAGTGAAGGAATTAACTTTCTACTAGGTGGAACCTTCTAGTAAGTCTTATTACAATTATTTATTTCACACTATAGAGACTTTCTAATAGATGGAACCTTCTAGTAAGTCTTCTTACAAATATTGCTTTCACACATATATTTATTGGCCGTATTAATATAGATGGACTCAATGCATAACAACCTATATATTAAGGAGGGGTGGCAGGTACACGGGGAGGGGAGGGGGTCATTTTTTATCTCGATGGAAATCAAGAAGGGTAGTACAAATGAGGTTTAAGAAACATAACAAACAATCAAGCAAAAGTGACTACCCTATTCCAAGGTCTCTTGCAAGCTCGCTCACTCAACATACATTCTCGCTCTGTGATAAGGGTCTCCACAAAAATAATCAAGTTGGATTGCAATTCTTTGTCTGCTAAGGATATCGTCATGGCTTGTTGGATGACAAGAATAACTACGAAGGCATAACAATATGCAAGCATTCACTTTTATCAGATCCTTTGACAATAGAACCAAGTAGAAAACATCGAGGCAAATAATGCCTCTAAGACCATGAAGGAAATTCTGTTTAAAAATGGGACTCTAATAGCTACCCATATCCCCTAATTTATGAAATGTACAAGTTCTTAATATACAAGTGGCATCACAATCACTTTACGAACATGGAAAAGTACCACCATTATAGATCGATGGAAGGTGTAATTCCTTAGAAAAAGCTCCACATTTACATCCTTAACTCCTATTCAATTTTAAAAATGGATCTCATAAAATCCCATAGGCGAAATGCAATAGGTCTTTCGCTCAGTTAGCATGGTTCACAAAAACGAAGGATAGAAGCAACAATAGAATCCACATTGACAACTACTAGCATGACCCATTAGTTCATGACAAGCAATTCAAAAGGTATTCTTGATTGCCTCCTGGTTAATTTGTTGAATTTTGTCTGGCCTTTAGAGGCTCCCCGTGTATTCTTCTTTTGTTTCCCTTGGAACATGGATCTTGGTATTTATAAGTGGGAAATAGAAAGCGATTACTCTATTCCATTTGCCATAAATCGGGTGGATAATAGTGGTTGCCACTGGTTCTAGGTATATTTTAGAAAGTAGCCTCGTATCATAAATTCCAATGGTTTTGGTTTGGACCGATAGGAATATTCATCCACCCCAAAAATCTTGGTGTTTATTGAATCAAGTCTCGGTACTCATCTTAAAAATTCCTTGCTCCTTGTTAATGATTTCAGCGGCGCTGGTTTAGTTTGAGTGGTGCTCACTCCTACCTTGAACTCTATGGACAATTCCATATGTAAAACCTATATACACAAAAAAAAAATCAGATATCGAGAAATCTCTCAGGCGAAATGAAGACCTGATAACAACAATAGTTCTATAATTTTCTCAATCATCACTAGAGTGCAAAGCATGGAGAGATAGAGTCTACAAAGAGGGAATCCAATGAAGAATCTATTGGAAATGTTATTAAACAATTGCGAGGGATATAAGTAGAGATAACACAACTTTGAAATCTTCTTGACAATATGAACAAGGACTCTCGTTCAATAGCCTCTAACCATAGTGGCTTGGAAGATGGAAGACCAGGTCTATAGCAGGAGGAAGTTATTGTTCGACACGATCATTACAACATGTAAATTGATAACTCATTGGGCCATGTAGAAGAAAATTGTTAAGCATGTATAATACTTTGTTTGTCATCTTTTATAAACTCATTTTGTTATTAGGAGATTTTTGTCAGTGATATACTACATCTAGTAGAATTTTTAATTTCATTGTTGTCAAGGATGACTGCAATAGATATACAAAATTGTAGTTATATGTCGGGATGAAATTGATACATAAGATCTAAATGAGAATGTATTTATTCATTGAACAATTTGGCTACAAATTTTGTTAATACAAATGCTAATTGTTGTTGTTAAAAAAAACTATCTATTAAGGGGCTTAGGGTAGGACCCTAACACGCCCTCCCCCTTAAAAAATAGAATTGTCCTTAAGACTCCTTAAGGATGGAGATCATTTGGAAATTGTTGAAGTATATGTGATGGTTCCCATGTATCTTTTTCAAGATGGGTATATTTCCATTGGATCAATACCTCTTGGATGATATGATGATAGAGACAACATTCCCTTTTAATGAGGATGTACTTAGCCTCTAACCAAATGGAATCTTCTTCATCCAATTATGGAAGGCTAGTTTGAATACGATATTGATGGCCAATAATTGTCTTTAAGTAAGAAACATGAAATATGGAATGAACCTTGGATTGGCTAGGTAACTCTAGTTTGTAAGCCACAAGGCCCACACATTTCAGGATATTATAGGGCTCATAAAACTTGGGGGAAATTGTTGGTGTAAATGGGCCTTAAGAGAGGTCTACTGGTACAGATGGATATCGGTGTCCACCCACCTTTTCATTGGCTCAAAAAAATTGTCCACTGTGGTAATTTCATAGTACTTTTTCTACGGTTTTTTGGGTCCCAAACTTTCAGGGCTGTTTTGAGGCCCTAAACGACATTTTTTGGTGATTCGGGGGTTCTAATGAGTGCTAATGGCATGAATTTTTCCCTAGTCAATCTATGTAAATATCAAATAGACCTTTCCAATGGGCTATTGAGCGCCCAAATTGGATCATATGCAAAATTTATGACCTCGAGAAGTTGATTGTTCAACTAACCACCTTGGGGCCGCAAAATTTATGATGGTTCATCTTCTAGGGTTATGTTTGGAACTTTAGGGTTCTCGCCCTCATGCTTATTATAAATGGGCCCTTTTGGCCTAATTTTTTATTCATCTTCGCACAAATGAGTGTAGCAGCCACATTCTTCTCAGAGATAGATACCACCATTCTAGATGCTTTATTTTATAATTTGTTCTATTTTCGCCATTTAATAGAATATGTGTTTATTGTATCTTTGTGTTCCTTGCAATATGTATGTGTTTATGATTCTATATATGTTATTTTATTTTGTTCTCACATAAATATGGATTTGTGGTATCATATCTAACTTCTCTTTGATTGTCTCTCAGTGCATGTCTCCAACGAGGTTAGGGTATAGAGAGTTGGGTCTCGAACTAGTTTCACTTGGTGAAGATCACTCTCACCACCCCAAATGACCTCCCATGGTGGAAGAAAAAAGAGACGATGGATCAGGAGATCCTATCAAATTATTGCTCTAGGAATCCCTTGCATGACAAAGGAACAAGATGATGTATAATTTTGCTCGAATCCTTCGAAAAATGCCGATGGTGGTAGATGCACCTTCAACGAGCAGTCATTTTGGAGATGAAAATCCATTCAAGGTACAAGTTAACTTTGATATTCCTTTATTTGAAGGCCATATCGATGCCAATTCCTGGGATAAATGGTTGAATGTTATAGAATGGTTTTTCTCTGTCCACAATATTTTCGACAGGGAAAATATCACCTTTGCACTCCTCGAGGCCACCCCCCATATAAAATTTTGGTGGGATAATTATTGTGAGGAAAAATCATCGGACGGGCCTGGAATGTTTGAGGCCAATCCCTCTTGGACCTCGTTCATAGATGTCATTAAGGAACAATATTACCCTATGGGAAACTATGATGACTAGTACATAAGATGGACCATTATGTATCAAGAGAAGGACCAAACGGTGTCAGAGTACACCAACAATTTTCATACCTTGCGTACAAAGCTGGGTATCAAGTACTCTAAGCGAAACCTAGTACTGAAATATGGTAGTGTCCTACATTGATACATACGACCATAGATGGACTTCCTAATGATTTCCATTGATTATGATTAAATAAATAATTTGATGGTACAATTGATTTACATGTTTGGTAACAAATACATACAGATATATTTTATTAGTGGTTGAACCTAAAGGAGACGTGTTTAACGTAATTAATATTATTTATTCAACTGATACGATACAATTATTAGACTTCAAATTACAAACTAAGACATTATTGTTGAATTGGATTTATTAGGTAAACAATTAAGATAGATATTATCCAGAATCGTCAAAAGTCACCCAAAATATAATATTTTATTCTAAGACACTTAATACAAACAGTGAGTGGAACAAGCATTAATTAAATCGATCAGGTGATCTTACCTAGGTAAAATTTAATGTTTTCAATCAAACCAATAAGACCAACTTCAATATTCTTGAGCAACTCGATATAAAGAAAATGTAAGAACTATTTTTAATTATTATTTTATTATTATTAATGGGATACAATTAATGATTTTGGGTCCCGATAAATGAGCTAGAGGGTAGTGGAGTAAGAATGAAGGAAGGAGGAGGGAAAATGGGTATTAAGGCAAGGTAGGACGAAAGAGAGGGGGTTTGTTTCTCTTTTGGGGGAAATAATATGACTTAGGATTTTGGATGAGGAGAAGGGAGGCAAACCAAGGAGGGTGTTAACTCGGGGATTTGAGGTGGAAAACTCAAAAGACAGGAAAATGGATCTGGAACTAAGAGAGACTGTTATTCATATTATTTGAGTGTGGGATCGAGGGTTAAGAAACCCGATGGTTTCCTAAGGCCAGCGCGATAAGCTGGTCGACAGGGTGGTTTGTTGGTTTGGTCAATAAGTTTGGTGAAAACGAGCTATAGGAGAAGGACACGGGAGCTATAGAAAATGTATACAAACTACAAAATCTCGGTATTCTTCAAGCATTAACTTAGATTGTCTTTTAAATCTCATATGAAATCTCATATGTAATTTGTTTCTAAATTTTGTTTTATTCTATTAGTATGATGCACAAATTATTTTTCAAAATTTATTCTATTAGTATGTTGCACACATTATTTTTCATTAAAACACAATAGAAATAAGCACACAAAGAATGTTGTACACATTCCATTCTATTATAATAGATGCTTTAATTTAGACTCATTACATCGAAAGTAGAAATGATAAATTTAGTGGATTCTCTTGGAGGAGGACCATTACATCATTCTTCTAGTTCCACACTATAGAGTCTTCCGCCCCTCATAGTCTAATATATCTGAATCCCATTATATAATTTTCCCACTCACTTATCTATTGAACTTGTAACCCAAGATATTCATAAGTCAACAACTATGTAGGGCCCAAATCCATATAAACGTTTTTACAAATGAGAGTCATATTTTTAAACCCCTTTTTTGCTAAGAAATTTATAAGTAAGCTAGATAACTTATAACTTTCTTCCCTACTTACAAAAGTGTCAATGCCAATTCCGATTGCATCGCCCCTTCCTAATTTCCATGATATTAACATCCAATACAGGGATAATGTTTAATGAAGCCTCTCCAACTAATTGAACCTTCAAATTTCATGTCATCTCTGATCCATTCTTCAATATAAGCCTTTTTTTATATATTTAGTTTTCTATATTTCACTCCAAAGTCCCTTTCCAAAAATACCTTGCCATAAACTCTTTGGTTTTGTATCATTAATAATGGTAGTGTTAAGGTTCATAGCTCCCTTCAAATAAATCAAAAGAAAGGTTTACTCATAGAACCACTACTATATTTTATACATGTCCCACTACTATATTTTCATACATGCTTCAGGTAGGTATATTGCAATTGATTCTTAGTCAACTTGAGTTGACATTCAATTAATCCTCGTTGCTAAAAAAATTGCGCATAGTTTTATAAAGTTTCATAGAAATTAATATATTAAACTAAATAATTAAAAAAATAAAAATAAATAATTTCTATTTATTTAAAATATAAATTTGTGTTTTCTATTGTTTTCTATTGGATCACAACTTTGACATGACAATTTTTACCTAGGTTTAATTTCATTGATTAGAAATAAAAAATTATTTAAAAGATAAAAATAAAAACATATATGTATTTTCCAATTGTCTTGTTGTTCGGATGGCTCTGCTGCTAGTCTTTCTAAAATTTCCACCTAGTATTTTTTGTGAGTCTTTCAAAAAATTTCCACCTGGTCAGACAATTCTGAGGAAGAAATAATTGCTCTATTGATAGTCTTTTTAACATTGCCACCTTGTCATGCACGCCAAGTTGAGGAGGAATTAGTAAATTATTATGCTTATTGAGAAGGATAATATATCACACTTTGTAATTTTGTTGTTGCGCTTGGGAGTTGATCCCTACAAATGTTATGTTGCATCCACATAACAAAGAATTGTATTTTTCTAAGGAAAAAATGATTGAGCAACAACGAACTCGTACTAGAAGCTGACCTCTACAAATTGAATAACATAGAATTGTCATCTTCTAAGGCAATAATCCTCGCCGTGATCAGTATTGCCCAGCTAAGGAAAAAACCTTCTACTTGCATTGTGTAACAAAAAAATCACAGCAGAATTCGACCCCGACAAAGCGGAACTATCTATAGTATTCTCCAACCTATCCAACATTGCTCTTGGAGAAGGAAACGAAGAAAATCCCACCGATCTATTCAAACCGATTCGAAATTTAGTCCAACCTAATATCAAGGCCGATAACATGCATGAAAACGACTGGGGTAGAACATGAGAGAAGCTTTAGCACCTTGTCATAAACGTTGAATTTGAAGTGTAAGGATATGCGGTTTCCAAATCCGTGTAGTCTAATACAAGCCGTGAAGAATCTCAGCAAAGGGTATATTATTTCGTAGAAGAGTATTACATATAAAGGAAATCAAAACTGTTATCTATATTTGGATAACATGATTATTAACGAGAATTCACTAACTAATAATTGGAATATTATTTACATTGAAATCTTGAAGGATTACTCAACAAGTCCCCCTAAATCCAAAGGGACATCTGACATGCCAAGCTGCATTCTAAAATTTTCAAACTTTTCACAGCCCAATTATTTAGTAAAGACATATGCAATTTGCTCTGAAGTAGAACAATGTGTCAAATGAATGGTTTTGGCCTCAACATGATGTCGAATCAAGTGATATTTGGTGTTGATATGTTTAGTTCGATCATGGAATTTTGGATTCTTAGCCAATTGAATCGCAGAAGAGTTTTCAACAAAGAGAGGCGTTGAAGTCATTTGTTTCTCCTGCAAGTCTTCAAGTATTTTATGAAGCCAGATGATTTCTTTTGTGGCATGATCTACTACAACATATTCGTCTTCAATTGTAGAATCAACAGGAACATATTGCTTTCGTGATATCCAAGTGATAGTTGTTGATCCAAGGTTCACCAAATAACCTGAAGTAGACACCCCATGCTCTTTATCTCCATCAAAATCAGAATCTGAAATGTTGATGTATTTGTAACTTCAGAAGATATTCTGATATATATTATCATTGTATGTTGTTGTACCCCCATCGGATATGTGTTTTCCTCCCTTCAGAATATAATTATTGTGTATGTACCTTGAGGTACAACCTCCATTGTAAGTCAAGGCAATAGTCTCCAATGTAACATCATGTAATGTATTTATGGAGTCTCTCTAGGAGAATTTGACCCTGTTAGGGTAAGAGGTCAGCCCCAATCATGTATTAGGTCAGTCACCTAAAAGGTATAAATAGGGAGGCACCCACCCTCATTTATACACACTTGCGTTCACTCAAGTTTGCATGAGTAGAGAGAGAAAGAAAATGAGGAGAGATAGATAGCTACATAAGACTTCTTATTACTAGGTTTGTTCATCTTATGATACAGTCTTTGTGACTAAACTATTTAGAGGAAGTTTGTGGGGTTTTCTCCTTTATAGTTTCCCCGATGAAAATATTTGTGTCTTGTGTGCTTGTGCTATCTTATGCATCTTGTTGTACTAGTTATTCTTTCAGATAAAGATCCTAACACTACAACAAAAATTAGATTTAGCGTCGAATTCAGTGCCAGATTTTAGTGTAATTTTTTCCCAATTATGGTGAACAATCTAGCGCTAAACCTGGTGCCATTGTACATTTTCGTAAAACGCCATCTATTGCATATTTTTTTGCGTCCTTTTTAACATCCATTTTTGCATCCATTTTTGTGCCCGATTTTTTACATCTTTTGTCACGCCTTAATTTGCGCCCAATTTTGCAACTTCTATTGCATCGTTTTTTGCGTCCTTTGTTACATCCTTGTTTACACCCAATTTCACACTCAGTTTTGCATCCAACATTGTGTCTTATTTTTCTCCTCGTTTTTCATCGAGTCTTGCACCCAATTTTGCACCATGTTTTGCATAAAATTATGTGTCCAATTATGCATCTAACGTTGCATCTAGGTTTGCATCCAATTTTCGGCCCATTATTGCGTCTAGTTTTGCATCCAATTTTACTTATAATGTTGCATCCCCATTTGCATCTAATTTTGTATCTTGTTTTACGTCTTTTTTTGTATCCATGTTTGTGCGTAATGTTTCATCTCGTTTTAGGTCGTATTTTGCATCTAGGTTTCCACCTAGTGTTGTATCCTAGTTGATGTCTTTTTTTGCATCTATGTTTGAGCCCAATGTTGCACCCCGTGTTGCGCCTAGTTTTGCGCTCATGTTTGTATCTAATATTGCATCTATTTTTGTGTCCAATTTTGCATCCAATCTTGCATTCAATATTACTTCTAGTTTTACATCCAATGTTTTGTCACATCTTGCATCCAATATTGTGTCTCGTCTTAAGTTTTTGTTTGCACCAAGTGTTGCTTCCAATTTTGCACCTGGTGTTACGCCCGGTTTTATGTCCACGATACACCATATTTTGTGCTCAATTTAATGTCCAATTTTACTTCTAGTTAGGAGTCCACTTTTGCATCTATTGTTGCATCTAGTTTTGGACCTAGTATTGCATCTAGTTTTGAGTCATTAATTGTGTCTAGTGTTGAGTCTCTTTTTGCATCCAATTTTTCGTTTAGTGTGACATCCATTTTTGTGTCCACATTTGCGTCTGACATAAGGTCGACTTTTGCATCCAATTTTGTGTTTGGTGTGACGTCCAATTTTACATCATCTTTTGCATTTAGTGTTGCATCTAATATTATCCATATTGCACTACTACATTTTTTACCTTTAGAAATACATTGCAATATTAGTAGGGCATGGAGGAATCGAACCACCAAATTCTTGCTTGTAAAACAGGCGCTCTTCTAGTGAGCTAACACCCTTTAAGAATCGGGAAGAGGAACAATATTAACAACAAAATATCCTAAACAATTATGCAATCTATTAAAGTGGTTTGCAGAAGGGTCTTAAATAACAACATAATGTATTGATGCATACCTAATAACCTAAACTTGATATGGACAAAGAACAATGGATGTGTCTAAGAAATAGTCATAGAATCCAATTGAGGATGTGTGTTTCTATATAAATGTTGTTATTCATTGATGATGTGATTTTGTTCAGCAATAGGATGGTAAGAGAAGAACTCATGAATGGTTACTAAAAGAAGATTCCTACTATGAGCATCATATATGATATAATGAATATTTTAACAATGAACACCAACAAAGACAATTTATATTATGTGCATTATTTATAATCTCAAAATTAGTAAGATGTCAATTGGGAAAATCATCATACCAGTTTCCACAATTGATAAGGCCACAAGGAGGTAGATGAAGTTGAGGGGTTTCTCATCTTACTAACGATTGTTCCATCAAGAGATTTTGAAGGGGCATTCCATCACTTCATCAAGTTATTAATTTAATTAGAAATAAATTAATATTAAAATTGATTATATTAATAATAAATAATATTAATTATTTTTATTGATATTAATAATATTAATATAATTAATATTAACATTTGCTAATTAATAATATTATTAATATTTAAAAATTAATAATGTTTAATATTGATAATATTTAAAAATATTATTTAATATTAATACAATCCTAAGTTCAAATTAATCTGCTAAAGGTTCATAACTATGGTCCAAGATTTACTTAATTTCCATCTGTCATTGTCATCTCTATAGCCTCCTAGACACAGTTCTTTGTGTAGTGGTCAATGCCAATAATAACCCTTGCATTCTCTATACCGAGATGGTGTTTAGAGGATTTTGAATGTTATGCTAGTGCTGATTTCTTTATCCTTTCATGAATGATGTCCGCTTCCTTCAACCTTGTATGTACCAATCGACCTGTCTCGTCAATATAAACCTTTCCACAATCCTTGCAAGAAGTAGCAAGATATAAAATCCTTGCAAGAAGAAACAGTGCATTAGGTAATGTACATTAGTACAATAAAGATATGATTTCGAAATGATTTCACACACTAATTTATGTTGTAAAGCATGTTTTTTGTTTTAGTAGTTGAAAAGATATACAGGGAAAATATCAAAATCTAGAACTCAATCCATATATAAATGTTTCGATTATTGATAGAGAACATGATGAAATGTTTGCTTTAGGGATCCAAAAACAACATTCTAGTGCAAATTTATTTTCATCTTTAGAGTAATACAATTACTTAAGTGCACTCACAAACTTGGGTCAACCCTTCTACTTAATTCTCCATCTCAACAACAATATAGTTCTCAGAAAACTGATCAAATGAGATAATCTACTAAAGGTTATTCTAAGGGTAGATATTTATAGTGGAGTTCATCAAAATCCTGGCAAACAATACATCACCTCCAGTCATGACTCCTGATGATGTCTCTGAGGTCTCTTATCATCAAGAATCAGATTGTAAAGATGACGGCGGTGACAATGTCATGCCATAGACCATATCCTACATATAGTTTGTCTCCAATGTTGATTGCCATGTGGTTGCACATGTTTACTACGTAACAATAACTTGCTGAGAATTCGATCAAGCTCATATCATCCTTTGGTCATAAGGGAAAGAACTCTAACACAATTGACCAGAATGTATTTGGTTGAATATGGAAGGTATTATATAAGCACCAACACTAACTGATTCTTAAAGTATTTAGCAGGAACCAAGATCTCATTAAGAATAAAAAGTTCATTTGTTAGTTGATTTCCTGGTCTCCCTTATAACACTGACATAAGTTTTAGAGGACTGGAGGAAATGTAGAACTTGAACTCCTAAATACAAAGGCAGCTTATGAGTGCCTTAAATTTCATAGCAAAAAACAAGAGAATGATAGCTATGGAAGAAGGTTGTCAGGACTAAGAATGGTACCAGAGAAGTAAGACAACATCTTGTATTTAGGAAATTTTTTAAATATAGAGAATGTAGGTGAATAAAAACCCAAGAAATCCCAATTATGTCATCAAAAGTTGCTAGACTCATGGCCTAAATGGAGGGTACTCCACCAAAGTACCCCTAAAACTTCGTCCTCTACAGGTACGATATTCCAAGGAATTTCTTCTCTTATTCTCAATGTCATCTATAAAAAAAGTACAAAAGATAGAACAGAAGTTACCTTTCCATCTTCTGCAACAACTACTGGATCTGCAACTTGTGTAATAACAACTATCCTCTTGTGAGTTCCAGTTGCTTTTGGTAGTGCTGACATCTTTAGAGCTATTTCTTCAACATTATCAGTCTAAAAAATATAAAATAGTTAGTAAACATCTCTACATCATTCATGTTTACAAATACAGTGGTTAGAAATTAAGATATCAAATAATTTACCTCCCACCCTTGCACCCGTGCAAATGTCCTTGATTCAGTCTCATTTCCAAAAACATAATCCATATACCTAAGACAAACTACCCAGATATAATGAACAAATTCAAACAGTAGAATAATACATAACATAGGGAATTCAGACATCATAGAAGAAAAAATCCAAATCAACTTGGCATGAAAATAGAAATGTTTTTCTATCTTTGCAATCATCTACTATCTAGATATAAAAAAAACAACACAAGGAAGTAAGTCTTACGGAAAGACTTTCATCAATGCTTCAGAAAAAAATTAGTAGATAAAAGGAGCTACAAGATTCATCATAAATATCTGGACAACATGAGATACAAGAGTCATACAGGATATGAGACAAACCCTTTGGTATGGACATTGTTAATTTGCCAAACAACCAATAAAACAAAATAACCCCTATGCTACCAGATACTAGGGTGATTGCAATACCTTTCCTTTCTGAGTTGCATGTTCAGCCACAAGTAGAATTGACTCAGGAAGTAAGGGAAAAGCCAGCAATATAAAAGAACTTGGCCTTCTCCACTGTATGCAGTAGTTCAATTGATGGAAGAGTTAAAACCAAAATTAGATTCTCATAAATATTTCTGTGAATTAATCATTTATTTATAAGAATAAAACAATGTATCAAGTGCTTAAGAAATTAACAAGGAGCCCATCACTTGAGTGACCAGCATACTCGTTGAAAAAAGATAAAAAGTGACTCTACATGGAGATGATGAGAAGGAAAGCAACATAGAAGCCACCTGTAATGGAAATGTTGTGTAAAAATGGTAAATTACATGGAATATAACACATTGGTTTTGACTACCTCCTCCCTCGGACAATCCCATCAATACCACAAACGATGCAGCACAAAAAATTCGCTGTCATCAAGGACTAAGCCTCTTGTTTTGATTACATTGCTTGTTGTTATTCACTACATATACCAACATAGGGGTTTAGATTAGACCTTGCATAGGGGCGAAATATTAGACCACGTATTGGGACGTGAGAATGTACCTCTATAGGGATAACTAAATATTAGCCCTTGATGGTTACATGCTATTGGAAGATGGATAAGTTGAACTCGCCCCTCTTTGAAGACTAATAAGTTTTACCTTTGCCCGCTTCCTTACTGGCCAGCCAACTCGAAATCCTTATTAGGAAAATCTCCTTGGAGGTCTTTTTATGGTAACTATGGGATAGGTTCCATAGGGGTAAGCTAGGTTTAATTTGTTTGTGGGACCACCCCTCTTCTCTTGGATGTGTGTTAAGGCCTCTCATCCTCCAGATAGCTCTTATATGGTCAGGACCTATCTATATCTATGATAGAGGGATAAAGGAACTGTTACCAAGACTTGCATGTGTAGCCGACACCTCTACTTGCAAGAAACGGGTGTGGCAACTACTCGTAGGGATTCTGTCACTAGAATGCACCCAGCAACACTAGCTACTCATCCGGGTTAAATAGGTGATCCCCACCTTGATTGAACAAACATCACCCGATGAAGTTGGTCATGTTATTGCTAGAATCTGTGGGGGATACACGTTGGGCGGGAATTAATCAAGGCCGATTGATCAAATCACTCAAAGCTGGTCGAACCCACGAATGCTAGAAACTATGGTGGAAACACCATAAGTGGGAATAGGGCGAGGCTGGGTTAATAAAAAGAGGCTCGACGAAAGAAAAAAAAGCTGGTCGACAGAAGGAAGGCTTGACGAAGAAAGAAACCGAGAGAGAGCTGGTTGAAATCACCCGACAAAACTTGGAGTGAGGTGAGGGTTGGATGGCTAGCATATTGAATACAATTCAATTCAGAAATATGTTGAACTAAAACAACTTGGTGTGGTATGAAAACTCACTGAAACCCAAAAACTAATTTATCAAGGATCCCAATTACTTAAGTGACCTGCAGACTTGTTGAAATAAGTCATTTTACAAGGAGGGAGCAGGGAAAGCAACATAGAAGCCACTTATATTGGAATTGGTATCTCCAAAATAGAATATTACAAGGAATACACTAGCTTTCATTGCTCTCGCTGAGACAATAGCATCAACATTCCAAATGATGCAACACAAACAATTCATCGTGTCATCAAGGACTAAGCCCTTTGTTTTGATCACAGTGCTTGCGGCGTTGCTGTTATTCATCGCAGATAGCAAACCAGAAATATGTTGAACTAAATCAACTTGATGTGATTTGCAAATTCACTGAAACCCAATATGTAAATTCACAGAATACCATGAAGAATCGCCACAATGTATAAATCTTCAACTCTAGCTAAATACAAGATTACACATCATTCAAATTCACAGCACCCATACGCATAATTATATAAAACTAGAAGAGATCGATAAAGGAGTGCAGTTTCAATGTACTAAACTAAAATGCAAATCTCAGAAACCTACAATCTCTCTATTAATACCCAAACATAAAACCAGACTTTACCAGAATCCAATGCAAAAATATTAAATATATTAATTAAGTCAACGGGTGCTTAACCAGATCAGTCAAAACAGTGTGGTGTTATCACCCAACCCTCATTCAAGTCTCCCACTGCACTCTCATGATCGTGGTTGTGTGATCCTGTACTTGTAAAAATGGATAAGGCTAGGTGCAGGTCCTGGGCCAAGGGACTTCTCTAGCAGGCAGGAAGTTTCTGTCCCAGTGTTGACTAGAAGCTTTCAATGATATTTATATAAATCACAACTTTCTTGAGTTTTCCATTTCATGGTTTTCGAGTGGTAAAACATATAAAGCACAACTACATGGACAGTCATATAAAGTCATTGATGTGAAATTTTCCATTTAACCAAATCCAAATGTTGAGATCCATCATACATAAACCCATTCTTTAACAGTAATGAATACAAGTGGATAAAAAACCAATCCAGAAATCTTCAATCTAGGACAACCCAAAGCGTAGATCCGTGTCTCCACCACAACCCAATCCATCTGCAAAATCTGGCACAACCAAATACAAGAATATGCATGAATATGTGGTTTTCCTCTTTCACGTTTTACTGAGATAAGTTCAAATAAGATCCAGGCATTCAATCTTATATAAACTCACAAAACACAAACCATAAAAGGATAAAGGATCTAATATTTTTAGCTTTCAAGGCACTTTTTCCCTTAGTAATCTGGACTCAACTTGAACATCTACAAAATAGGGTAGTTCGTACTTCCTTATTCCAATACCAAACTTGGAAATCAAACAACTATGAAAAGTAAACAAAAAACATACCAACATTCATCTTAATCTGCCAATCAAGACCACAGTCATGCATATCAGCAAGAGCTGTCAGGATTCCCTTGTTGCAAGAAAACTCGAAAATCAAACAACTCGTACTTCTGTATTCCAATACAAAACCTGGAAATCAAACAACTATGAAAAGTAACTAAAAAACGTATTGATATTCATCTTAATCTTCCAATCAAGGCCACAGTCATGCATATCAGCAAGAGCTGTCGGGATGCCCTTGTTGCAAGGAATATGCGTGATTCTGTGGTTTTCATGTTTCACGTTTTACCGAGATAAATTCAAATAAGATTCAAGGCATTCAATTTTACATAAACTCATAAAGCACAAACCATTAAATAGGATAAGAGGTTTGTAGCTTTCAGAGAACTTTTTCACAAAGTAATCCTTAGATTCAACTTGAATATCTACAAAATAGGGCAGTTCGTAATTCCCTATTCCAATACCAAACTCAAAAATCAAACAACTATTAAAAGTAACCAGAAAACGTATGGAAACTCATCTTGATCTTCCAATCAAATCCACAATCATGTTAATTAGCAAGAACTATAGGGATGCCCTTGTTGCAAGCACTAAAGCGATTACAATAAAAACCCAAATTCTATCGTTGTAAAAATGCTCTGAAAGCACTAAAAGGGAAACCAAAGATGCATGAAATTCATAATGAATCCTTATCATCTGAAATAAAACCCCCACGATCTCTATCACTCTTCGAAATTGCATAATCAAATTCTACCTTCTTCGAGGGCCTTCCATGCTTACAATAATCAGACATATAACTCTTCGTGGAAGCAGGATTAGAAATAATTTTTGAAATAAGAGGTAAGAGGTCTTGTAAACCCTCCTTAAAAATATCCAGCGATTCGAGAATCTAGTATATGCAAAGATCTAGGGCTTCATCAGGGAAGAATGCCTCAAAGCTATCAAATGACTATCTGTAAGAGAGCTATAAAAGAGAAAAAATACAGATAAAGGGTTTTTGTAACCTTCAAAGCTATAAAACGGCTATATATCAGAGAGCTATAAATGACAGAAAATACAGATAAAGGGTTTCTGGAACCCTAAAAGATTAAGGATGCAACGATCTGTTAAATCCACTGGGTAAGCATTTCTCAACCTGCAAAGAACATAAAACTCAATCATGGGAAAATAAAAATTGCAAAGGAAAAGTGAAAGTTACGGTCAAATACCAAAGAAGAGGTAAATGGATAAAGGGAGCAGGTGAAGGGCTTGATTCCTTCAAAGAAGAGTGCTGCAACCGCATGCACAAACAATAAGGCCTTCAAACTTGTCAATAACCAAATTTCATTCATAATTTGATGATCATTCCTCTGGAGAGTTACACGCTGAATCTAATGAATATTCCTCCGAAAATTACACGCAGGCTCTAAATAGCATGAATCTCACCTATTTTATTATAAATCCATGAAACCTTCCAGATCGATGTTATTCTTCCACTGAAATTATTGTTCGAATCAATCAACAACTTAGTTATTCCTCAATGGATCACAAATCTTACGATGTGTTACAACCCTGCAACAAATTGGTTCGATTAGTGATACAACGAAGAATACCATAGCAGTATATTTCTACTGATATTGATCTTGGAACAGAGGATAGAAGTGCCGATGAAATGCCAAATAATGAAACTGGTTATAGCGCATATCTTATGAGGGGAAATCCCACTATGAGAGGGTTTCTGATAGACACAGGGCCGATGCCTATGGGGCGAATTCTGATGATGAAAAGAGCCACAGAAAGAATTCTGGAAATAGGAGAAGTGCATCTATTGATGGCAATAAATCTAGGGTTTCTGATGAAAAACCTAGAAATGAACAGGATTATGGCAGGCGACAATGATCAGATGGTGGAAAATAAGGTCGTGAAAGACACGGATACGGCGGAAGAGAAAAGTCTGTGGACGAAGAAGGGAGGGATTCCAAAGAGGAGAAAAACGGTTGAGGGTGCTTGCAAAATAGTAGGGATGGAAAAATTGATAACAGTATGCGCCATCGACATCGGCGGATTTGTTGAATGTAGCTCAAACCACTGCCTTTGAGCTGTACTTTCCAGCTCCAATCCAGCAAACGTGTCACATTTTTATTAGACAAACCAATTTTTTTTTGAAAAAACGTGGATGATTCTTATTGGGCAGAGGGACGACCATGGTTGGGAACTGTGTCAAAAACCCGACCTCGGAAAAGATGTGTTGACTTAAAAATATCTTAATATTAATATTTTATTTAATTTCAGATTTCAAGTTAGTTGCTTCTTTGGTTGGGCCAAATGAGAGAATCGCATCAATTATTGTTACAATGCAATGGTATATATGCATTTGGTGGGTAGGTTAGAATGAGTGGGTTAGTGAGGTGGGCCTCTTATACCAAATCATGAAAAGCAATCAGTTTTTAGGTGATTTCTTCCATTTCTTTTTTTACTTTTTTTCTCAGATTTTAAGGAAATTACATAGAATTACTCTTTTATTTTTGAGGTCTTTTTAAGATTTAAAAATAATTAATAACAAATTTTGATTTTTTTTTTATTATTTAGAAAATTTAATCTTTATTTATATTATAATTTTGTATTATATAATATCTTCATTTACTTTATTTATGTAACTTTAATAACTTATATTTATAATTCTAACAACTCCTACCACATTTTGGGTAAAAATGTTAGAAAATGAGCTCTAAAAATTGTCTAAATCATCAATTGACTACTTTGGTTAAAAACTTAGAGAGATACTCTCAAAATAAAGTCCCACTAAAAGGGCCAATTAGAGATTTGAATTTAGGTAGAGAAAGTTAATTATTACCCTGAATTTTATTTTTAACTTATTACCCTAAGGAGAAGGCGGGAGAAATCTTTACACTTATTCAGCAACATGAGCACCATGTCAGTCCTTGAATACCTTTGTGTTTTAAAGATTCCCTTGAGAGGATTTCATTTATACTACGAAATTTGAAAAAGTTGTCACATTTTCCTATCATTTGAGATCCCAATTTTTCCTCCATATCTTCAATTTTTGGATTTAAACAAGTTTCATAAGTGATATAAGATAAACTTGTTTCAAAAAATAAACCCCTATTGGAGAATCTCGCCTAAGAATATTTTCTCGTTCTCTAAAATGATTCAACCTCCACCAAAGAATGTCCCCACATATGTTACCATACTCCTCTTAGATATAAATGAGCCAATTAATAGGGTCTTCACATTCTCTAAAGGATCTTGTATTTAGTTTTTACTAGCCTGTGACCCCATTTTCCTCACAAATCTATCTTTACCATTAGTTACTTTAGATATATAGTGTTTTAATAATGGTGTAAATTTTTGGAAGGATGCACTAGCATACTCATGCAACTCAAACTCATTGCTACCCTTCCATTTCAACATTTCCTATAATTTATGGTTGTGCAGACTTCAACCTTTGTTTCATTTTCATTTATAAACTACAAGCATGACACATATCATCCATACTAGGATTTAGAATGCACCTTGTTTCTCTTAGTACGAAAACAACAAAAAAAACAGTTCATTCATTCTATTACTCATGTTTTCTTTTTAGACACCCCACCCCACCTACTTTAATTGTTGTTGGAAGCTATTACTAAAGTATCAAATTCCTAAACCATATGTTGGCATTCTTACTACCTATTGGCATTCCTATTACTAAAAGTATCAAATTACACCACAGGTTTCTTCCTACCTATTGTTTCTGTTGCTTCTTTTTGGATCAATGTGTCTATTTTGACACATTCCTCATTTCCCTTAACTGACTTGTTGTCATTATCCAAGAATTTAGTATAAGATTTTTCATCTCCATAAATCTTGTATGCATTATTCTGTCCAGTCACACTAGTTGCCACTGGCTCCACTAAAGCAGTTGCAGCCTCAACACATGCAGACATAGCTTCCTGAGCCCGGTGACTTCGTTTAAAGGGAGGTAGGGAAGCTTCATCACTCAATAGGATACTTCTCAGATGATATTTATCAACAAGCAAGCAGATCATTTGGTAAAATATGGAATTGGGCAAATATGAATTCCGTACAAAGTATTGAATTTATGGAGATTTGGGAAAATATGGCTTCCTTACATCACCTGGGTGATGATGTAGCACTTGACTACTTTTTTTCCAGCTGCTCGGTTGCATTTGGTACTTGTTTTAACATCCCTTATGGGATCCTCCTTCCACATAGTTTGCATTCGGTGTGGTTGTGGTCAATTGGCATATGCATTTGATAACTCGGCATGCTCTTTGTGATGAATGTACAAGCATTATCAATGGGCATGGAGTCAAAGGATGAGTATCGATAAGAATTATCAATGACTGGTAGTGGAATCATTTAGGAATGGTGGCAGATATGAGAATTACAGTCTACTAACACAAAGCATTAGCTAGAATGAATTTTGTGTTAACTTTAGAGGAATGGGTGAAAACATTTGGATATGGATGAAATCAAAGCTTCCTATCAGAGGATGAATTGTGAATCATATATTTTCATTCAAATACTATAGACAACATATATAAATGAAAAACTTGGAAAGAAAACATTTACAAAGGAAAACACAGACCCATAAATATTGGCACATGAATCTCTTCTTTGAAAAACTTTGTACTTCTACATTTATAGTTTTATTAAGCTCAGACAAACATTTCACTACAAATATTGTTTCTTTTTCTCAAACTCTGAACCCCCCGTACATTGCCAAACATGAAGAATATATACAAAATGTTCTTCGTAACGAACCCTAACTGTGTATTAGCAAAAAACTATTTTTTTTTCACAAATGCCTAAATTTATGGAATTATGTTTTGCTTCTCCTCCCTATGAAACTTCATAGGTTTTAATCTATATTTGAAATTGTATAATGTATAAGTAAATAATATGTGTATATATTTAATTATTTTAAATCACATAACATATGAACTATATATATTTATTTATATTAAATCTTTTAACATATGAACTATAGTACCATATTTATATTAATTATATATTATTATTATATTTACATATTTTACCATTATTAAGGTGAAATAAGTTTATATATCATAAGGGTGTTTATAAAATATTTACCTATTTTATAAATTCTATTAAGTATTATATTTATATTTCTTACAAGTATAGTATGGATGGACTATGAATGTATGTATTTTAACATAATTCCCTAAAATGAAGCATGTTTTGTTGGGAGAAAGAAAATGCAAACAATTTCAATATTATGTTTCCCTTGTGGTTTGAATTTTTTACTTTGGTGGGGTGTTTTAGAATAATCTCACTTGTTATGCATGCTTTAATTGGTAAACATACCCCATATGCTTTAAATGATGATGATGATGAACTAGATGAAAATGACAATGATGATGTTTTTGATGATGACGATGATGAAATGATGATGATGATGATCATCATCATCATCTTTGTCATTGTCATCATGATTATCACAATAGTCATCATCATCGACATAATCATCATCCATATCATCATCATCGCCATTGTCCTTGAGATCATCATCATCATGATTATTTGCATTTTCATCAGTTATTCATCATTACCTTTGGAATAATAAATAACATCTACCCAAAATATGTGATTAGTGGAAAAGGGACATGAAGGACACACACGATTTATGCATGACAAATAACAACTTATTTTTTAAGATGATCAACATCATCATTCTCATTGTATTCATCATCATTGTCATTGTCATCATCACCATCGTCATCATTCATTTCATTGCCACCATAATCATCGGTGATTTCGTCATTGCCATTATCCTCATCATCATCATCATCATCATCATCATAATCGTCATCATCATCATCATCATTGTCATCATTCTCCTCATTATCAACAACATTATCATCATCATCATAACCATCCTCAATATCATAATCATTATCCTCATTTTCATCTTCAACATCTGGGTGTAAAACTGGATGCAATAGTGAATAAAAACATGGATGCAAAAGTGGATGCAAAAAATGATGCAATCATGGAAGCAAAACATGATGAAAAAAGTGGCGCAAAAGTGGATACAACCGTGGATGTAAAATTGGATACAAAATTGGATGCGAAAGTGGATGCAACAAAAGTAGATGCAAAACTATATGCAAAAGTAGTCGTAACACCCAACGCAAAACCCAATACAAAAGTGGATGCAAAAATGGATGCATAAAGGGATGCAAGAACTGATGTAAAATTGGATGCAAAAAAAGATGCAAACGTGGATGCAAAAGTTGAAGCAAAAGTGGGTGTAAAAGTAAGCGCAAAAATGGGTGTGAATTGGGACGCGACAAAAGTGGATGCAAAAGTGGATGGAATAGTACATGCAAAAAAAGACGTAAACATGGATGCAAAATAGGATGAAAAAGTGGACGAAAAAATGGATGCAAAAGTGGGTGAAAAAATGGATGCAAAAGTGGATGCAAAAATCACTAAAACAAAATGAGATGCAAAACTAGACTCAAAATAGGATGTAAGCTTTGATGCAAAACTTGGCGCACAAAGGGATGCAAAAAAAGAAGCAGAAGTGGATGCAAAACTGGATGTAAAAAATGATGCAAAAGTGGATGAAAAAAGGGTGCAAAATTTGAGGCAAACATGGGCGTAAAAGGGGGCGCAACAAGAGTAGATGTACAAACTAGGTGCAAAATTAGGTGCAAAACTAGGCTCAAAACCTGTCGCAAAACCTGATGCAAAACCTGGCGCATAACCAAGTGCAAAACCCGATGCAAATTACGCCGCAATTTGTGCCAGATTTAGAGAAAGGATGCAAAAAAATGCCTAAAATAGCACCACCCATGAAATTGCGCCATTTTGTCCAAAAATTGAAGAAAAATACATTGAAAGATGGTCTAGACGCCAAAAAGGATGCAAAAAGAGACGCTAAATTCAGTTTTTGTTGTAGTGTAATCAAGTAAATTAGATTAGAAACACTAACATGGTATTAGAGCTTCTCTGAAAGACGACATTGTGCATCAACGAAAACTAGGGATTCCTAGTTCAAGGTCTTCTCTCCACATATCATTAAGAAAAGAAGGGTAGGATAACGCACCTTAGTAGGGAGCATCTTTGGTGGAAGAAGTTTCAGATTTGAATAAGTTTCATTTTTGAACCTGTCACTAGTGCTGGGAGAAACTAGGGCATCATGTTTTGGAGGCTTCCCACCTTAGTATTTAGAAAAGGACCCTACAGAGCAACTCGCCTCAAAGAGGTGCATCTTGTTGTCCAAATAGAATGCCCAAACTCCAAGTTTGGAAAATTATCGTTTCTCTAACAAACCCTAGGTTAGTCAGCTCCAGAACCACATCGAACACCTCAAATCAGTAAGATCTAAATATTTAATATTTCCATTTGAGATTCTCATTTGAAAATATGACTCACCATACTTAGCTTGAGGAAAAGCTTGGAGGGGATGATAACTTTGGAGCATGGAAGTACAAAATCTCCCTAATCCTTGAAGAAAATGATTTGGATCAGCACATCAATGTAGAAGTTCCATAGGTAGGGGGAGATGAGTCTAAGGCTACTCATAAGAAGAACTTGGTTAAATCCAAGAGAATCATTAGAGATTCAATTAAAGATCACCTCATCCCCCATGTGTCACCATTCAAGACACCGAAGGAAGTATTTGATGCTTTGACAAAGATGTTTGAAGGAAAGAACATTAACCAAAAGATGACATTGAGGAACCAACTAAAGAATGTGAAGATACAGAACTCAGAGACTATATAGTCCTACTTCATAAGGGTTGCTCAAATCAAGGAACGACTTGAAGTAGTTGGATAAAATGTAGCAGAAGGAGAGATTGTGATGACTACCTTGAATGGACTCCCAAGATCATGGGATTCATTCATTCAAGGAATTTGTGCAAGAAGGAAACTGATCTCTTTCAGTTGACTCCGATAGGAATTGTTAACACTCAAAAATGGTTAACTACCTCATCTACCCCACTACATGGCTCATTTGTCCATTTGCCTACCATATTTCCCTGAAAATCCCACTAAAAAGCCTCCAAAAGGCCTAAAATGCCTTTTAAAGGCCATAAAACCATCTAAAAAGCCTCCAAAAGGCCTAAAATGCCTCCAAAAGGCCAAAAAACCCCTTTTTCCTCCAAAAATGTCCAAAATTCCTCTAAAAATAGCAAAAATCCTCAAAAGGGAAGAAAAAATATAAAATAATGAGGAAAAGGAGGAAAAAACCCTAAACAAGCTGCCCTAAACCATATGGTTTCCAAAACCATGGGCCAGCACTCCACCACTAAAAAACTATAAATAAGTGGTGGAGACCCCTCATTTCAACATCCATTATCATAAGCATCCTGCCTCTGCCGAAATTATTCTCGAAACCCTAGCTTACCATCAAGCTACTTTCACTATTGAGAACTCTTTTTGGCCCATTTCCACCATCGAAAAAGGAAAGGAAGCAGCTTGGAGCTCGAAGCCACCGACATCGGACCAGCGCAACAGACTCCACCAACCTCCTCATTGGAGGTAATATCAATAAAATCATCATTATACATTTCTTTACTATTTTTACTTCATGTTATTTACTTTTTACTGCTTTATCTTAGTCTTTGTTTCAGTTTATCTTTGTTTACATCATTGAACTGCTACTAAGGATTCCAGATTCCTTAGTAGGTGCTCATCAGCACAAGCTAGGGTGAAAACCCTAGCTACAGTTTTGGCGACTCCGCTGTCTTTTTAATTTTATTTTTTCGTACTGTACTTTTGGCCGTCGTTTTCGGACGCCGGAAACCGCATTTTTTCCTTCCGCAGCCGTGGCCCGACCGCGCATTTCAGGCCCAAACCCGCGACCAGCCCGCCGCTGTCAACC
>LPNX010338687.1:232955-246329 GCA_001517045.1 Pseudotsuga menziesii | reverse complement strand
GCATTTTTATGCTTCCTTGGAACCCTCCAAGTCTTTTTCATATGCAGAAGGGACCTGATTTCCAGCAATTCAAGTGATTTTTAACAATGCAGAGGGACCTGAATTCCATTAAGGCAGAAGAAATCTACAGAAGGACCTGACTTTCAGTAAAGCTAAAGAAATCTGAGATGGTAGACATAAGACATCAGAAGGACAGAAATGAATCAGAAATAAATACAAGTCAACTTCATCAGGCAGCAAGCTTATCATACAAGGATATCAAGCAAAGTCTGTAAGAATTTTTCAGTTTTTATGTTTTAAAATTTTCATGGTTCTTTGTTTCAAAGTAATGACATATTTACATGTCCTAGTAAGCTTGACTGCCCATTTTATCCTCACAGTCTCTGCCAACATTCCATTTACTTTCCATTTCCCACCCTAGGGGTTAAGATGGTTGTCAGGATCAAACCCAAGAGAAATTTTAAAAGTGGCCAAAATATATGCTGCATTCTACAGGCAGGGTCTTCTTCTTGGCAGAAAGATAAACAGGGTCTCCTTCTCAGCAAGAAAGTGAATGTTTTAAAGAAAAATAAAGCAATGAGCTGGGAAATACAATTTCAAATATCTTGCTATATACATTAGTGTACCATGCTTAAAAGAAAAAAAATCAATGGTTATGTATTTTTTTTAAAAGAAAAAAATCTACTTTAAAAGAAGAATTCCTTTTCTACAGCTTGTTCATTAAAAACGTTGGATATACAAAGAAACTAAAGTATATATTACAGCTTGTTTAATGTTGGGGAATATAAATGAATTAAAACATAAATCAAAACCTTACCTTTCATGAGAAAATGGTTGAATGGGAGTGGCATGTTTATGGAATGATGAAGAAAAACGTGGTTATATGCCCCACGACAGCATATAAATGTGCTTGAGTCCTGCATTATGAATTGGTGAAATTAGAGACCACGACTTGGTCATTTTTTCTGGGACTGAATTTAATTGTTCTTCTCTGCAAAATCGACTGCTGTGGGTGACAGTTTGCAGTAAGAAGAGGCTGTGGGTTACAGGAAGGGCACAGACACCAGTTGCTGTAGAAATCGCGCAGGAAGAAGTGAAGACAGAGGAGGTAAAACTTAAACCCTTTTCTTTGCTGAAGACTTTACCAAAACCAACAGAAATTCTATATTTTCAGAGATAGGAAAACAAAGGCAGAGTTAAAGATTGAAAGGTTGAAGTTTCCTGTTTCCCATTAAAATTCAAAATGTCATCTAGACTAGAACCATCGAAGTTCAATCCCACTGATATTCATGAGAGTTGCATGGAGATTTTTGAAAATAAGCAGTGGGTAACCTTCTTTGAAAAATTTGATGGGCATAATGAGCATGTTAGTCTAGCTTTTGCTGAGACATTTGATGGAGGAAAGGTTGTAGTGGGAAACTTGCACTTTAGACTGTCTGAAGACATCCTAGCACAAATTACTGACCTGCCACAGCAAGGAGAAAGGTTTTTCAAGACTAAACAATTTAAAGAGAAAGCATGGATGCCATTTTTGTGCAGATCAAGAGCAGGGTCAATAAATTGGAAGAAAGGGATACCAAGAAGCTGGCTCATTCATCCCTGGGATGAAATAGTTTATGTTATTCAAAAATTTATTACTTGTGAAGGCAGATTCAACATTGTTTATCTTTACCACATCAAGTTGTTGCAGCATTTAAAAGGTGAATGTGAGATCAATATGCCCTATTTCCTGTTGCAGAGTTTAACTAAGATGGCTAAGGCTGTCCAAAGGCGTCCAAAAGACAAAATGACAAGCCTTTTTCACTGTGGACTTATTAAAATCATCATCCAGCATGAGTTACAAAGGCAAAATTTGACATGGTCAGGATTTCTAGTTCACAATCAGTTTGAAGAGCAGGAATAATTGCTTGAAGAAGGTTTCAAAGAAGATGAATTGTTGATGATCACATACCCTGAGGCAACAAGCTCAAAACCGCCAAAGGGGAAGAAGAAAAAGAAAGAGGTATTGTTGATTACTGATGATGAAGACAACTCTGAGGTAGCAAGTTCAAAACAGCCTCAGAGAAAGATACAAACTAGAAGTATGAAGAGAAAAGGAAAACAGTATCAAAAACAAGATCAGATCTTCACCACCTACCAGAGAAAGCCAAGAAAGTATAAGCAAGCTGAAAGCCAGTCAGCATTAGAAAATGAGAAACATATACAAACCTTGGGGAGTCAAAAAGAAGATCCAGCAGATGAAGTAGAGCAGGATATCCAAGACACTGATGAAGTGATCAAGCAAACAAAAAGAATTAATCTCTTTTTGGATCAGCAAGAGAAGGGAAAAGAAAAGCAGTCAAGACAGGAATTACCCAAAGGTTCAGCTTCTCTTTTCTCAGAGCAGCAAGCTATGGAAGAAGAAAAAGAAGATTCAGCACAAGAGCATGAAGAATTGGGGATGGATACCAATTCTAGGCAGCTTCCAATGAAGATGAAGAAAAAGAAGGCTTCTAAAAACAATAAAGAGATTAAGAGATTAAAACTTGAAATAAAGGAACTTGAGCAAAAGAATGAGAAGTTAAGAGAAGTCAACAGAAAGCTGAAGGTTCAGAGAACACACATCTCTAAACATGCATACACATGGTATAAGCAAAAGAAGGTTTATAAGGCTAAGTATGAGAGACTGAAGGTCCTCTATGCATCTCGGGCTTCAACAGATGCATCATCATAGACAGAAGACTAGAAGCAAGATGATCAGCAGCAAAATTTTGGTTTTGAACAGGGTCAAATATTTTTGGCATGGGGACATGCAGCAGTTTCCTCTTGGGGGAGATGTTGGGCACCATTTTGACCTCTTTTTGTCACTTAGATATCTTCCATTTTCCTTCATAAAACCTTCATACTAATTTATAAATCTTTAAATTCATCTACAAACCTTGGTCAAGAGGTATAAATGTCATTGCTTTTTAATAAATTGAGTTTTGAGATTTTTAAAGCATTTAAACTAAGATTTTTATTCAGATTACAAGATATCCTAACTTCCCGTAATGTCTCCAAGATTGAGCATTTGCAAGCCAGCTAGGCATGAACTGGAAGATGGAGAAAAGATCCTCAGTGTCCAAGGATGGATGAAATTTCAACGGATAGATGATGTGGCTCTCACAGGTGTCAAGTCAAAGTCTGTCAAGGTCGACCACCTATGCTACCACTCAGCACAAAAGAAGGGCAGTTTCGATTTTGTTGAGTCTCACGGATCTGATAGAGGATCTCGATCGTATGTTCATTAATTAGTTTCCAGGATTATAGCATTTCCAGTTTTCTTTTAAATTTGTATAAGTACTTCACAAAACAATGAAGAAAGTCATCACGATTTGGGAGAAACGCATAGTGTTTCTGAACTGCGTGGTTTTCTTACTGTGTAATCGATTTTATGGTGAATACATTAAAAGTTAAAGTTCTGTAATTATTCAACTGTGTGTGTAGAACGAGGCATTGGAGGGCCCCCATTGTTGAGTCTACGCACCCAATTCTTGCCAGTGAATGCGATTTGGATTGTTGCAGCGATTTGGATTGATGCAACCGATTTAAATTGTGCCAGTGGTATGTTTAATTCCTGTAGGATTCAATTTTGTTATTGCAGAACAAGTTAAACTAGTTTCCAATCAGTTTTATAAAACACCCTATTATCTCATTGGTTGAATATTGAAGGAATAGCTTAGACTACGATCCCATTGTGCTGCACATCACTTGCATTTTTATGAGCTCTATTATTTTATTGGTTAGATACTGAAGGGATGGTTCAGACCACGATTTCATCATGCTATACATTGCTGCTTATTTAATGATAAAGTGTTTAGAACAAATATACATCATGAATGCTTTCTTGTAAGGGAAATTGATGATTGGTTGTTTTATTCGGTGCTGGGATATTAGGCAGAGCCTTGTAGTCTATATCTTAGGGTTAGAGTTGTTGTTTAATTGTTTTTATTATCTCAGTGCTTTCACAAATAGATTGCTTTCACATATAGATTGCTGTGTAATTGAAAAGAAACAAATGAAGCCTGTCCCTGTAAAAGGATTTTTGTATCTTTAAGACACAGTATTTTTAATCTGTCAGTAGGTTTATTTCACAGATAACTAGATTACCAAACAAGTCTAGCTCTGAGTCCTAAAACTTGGATATGCCTCTAAGTTTACCAACCCGGATTGATATTAATTTAAGGTTTGATTTGCATCAGTAGATCAGAGCCCAACAGTGGTATCAGAGCAATCTGCTCTTTCTCGATCCTTCTTTGCATGTCCCCAACGAGGGTGGGGTATAAAGAGTTAGGGCTCGATCTGGTTGAACCTTTGCAAGATCAGCCTCGTAACTCCCAGCGGCCACCCACGGGGGATGAAAAGAAAGACAAGGGTACATAAAATCCTATCAAAATGTTGCTCGAGGAGGCCCTTGAAAAACAAAGGAACGGGATGATGGATAACTTCGCCCAGATCCTTCAACGACTTCCCACCGGCGGTGCATTTGCATCTAGCAGCCACTCTGGAGGCACAACCCCTTTTAAGGTACAAGTAAACTTCGACATTCCCATATTCGAAGGCCGAATAGATGCAGACACCGTAGATAGATGGTTGAATCTATTAGAAGGATATTTCTCGGTTCATGACTTTTTTGACCAAGAAAAGATTACTTTTTCTCTACTCAAAGTCGCCCCCCCTTTCAAGGACTGGTGGGAAACCTACTGTGAGAGAAAGGACGAGGAGGAACCCTCTCTATTCTCGGTCATACCCACTTGGAATTCTTTCCGAGATGCCATAAAGGGACAATATTATCCGGTGGGGAGCTATGAGGACAAGTACATACAATGGAATACACTGCGGTAGCAAAGAGATCAAGATGTGCATGAGCTGATGAATCTGTTCCATACCCTGCGCACCAAGTTGGGTATCAAAGATTCAGAGAAAAATTTGGTACTGAAGTACCGCAGTTGTCTGCATAGATACGTTTAGGAGGAAATCATAGTTCCTCGACGTCTCCTTGCTTGGTACAGCATATCGGTATGATGTCAAAATTAAGCAAAAAATCAAACAGAAAAAGCGAGACTTTGGATCTGAGAATCAGAAGCAAGGGAAAGGTGCCCCCAAACCGCAGAACCAAGACATAGCCAAGGGATGGTGACTCAAGAAAACTTGCAAGCAAAGAGCAACACTACAAAGTCGAAGAAGGAAGTGGGAACGTGGTGCGAGTTCCATAAGAGCCCCACTCATAACATAAGTGAGTGTCTGGCCAACAATCACTGGTGACCGAGATAAAGGCTTCTGAATTGAATGCATACTCTGACACTGAATCAGAACCTGAATAAGATTATCAATGCAGAGCCCAATGCCACCATTGCCACCATGAAGATCCAAAAGGATGAACCAGAAGATTCAGAGGAGGAGGAGCGTCTTTTCCACTCATAGATGTGCGTAATGGGTTCCCCGCTACAGTTCACTGTCGATAGTGAGAGCCAGAAGAACCTGATTTCAGTAGAGGTCGTGAAGCGGTTGGGTTTGCTGACCATAGCACACCCACAGCCGTACACCATCAGATGGCTTCACCAAGGACGAGATCTCCACGTCAGCTAGCAATGCCGCCTCCCCTATAGCATCAAGCCCTTCACCGATGAGGTATTATGTGATATTGCTCCTCTTGATGTCTATGATGTATTATTAGGTCAACCATACTTATGGAAGCAACATGCTGTGTATGAGTCCCGACCTCACGCTGTTATTATTACATTGGGAAATAATTTGTAAAGGATACCAAAGGTACCACCTCCTGCCGCTATCTCTTTAGTTACTGCAAAATAATGCAGTAAGCTCATTTCCAAAATTAGGAAGTTTGTTTTCTTGATGATTCGCCCTCGGGGCAAGAAGAATATCATGGCTAAGACTTCTAGACAAGGCCCCTCTTCATGACAATAACAAATGGACAAGGTCGTGAAGGAGTATCGGGACATATTCACCTCACCCACTGGGGTGCCTCTCCACTATCAACTCAAGCACCCCATCGATCTGACCACAGGTGAGCTGCTTCCCAATGGACCGATCTATCGACGCTCTATTCTGGAGAATGATGAAATCAAGAGGCAAATTTAGGAGCTTCTACAAAAGGGTCACATCCGGCCAAGTTGATCACCCTGTGGGAGCCCGATCGTGTTGGTACAGAAGAAGGATGGGACTTGGAGACTCTGTATTGACTACCGGGCACTAAACAAGATCACTTTCTGGAATAGGTACTCGATCCCACGGATTGATGACCTCCTAGACTAGCTTAAAGGGGCGAAATATTTTAGCAAGATCGACTTAAAGTTCGGGTATCACCAGGTACCGATCGAACCGACCGATGTGTGGAAGACTGCCTTCAAAGCCAAGGAGGGCCCTTTCGAATGGTTGGTCATGCCTTTCGAGCTAACAAATGCTCCTACAACCTTAATGAGACTGATGGATGACATATTGCGGCCATTCACCACCTCATTTGTATTAGTTTACTTGGATGACATCCTAATATTCAGCCAGACTTGGGAAGAGCACCTCCACCACATCCGACAGGTCCTCCAAACACTGTGGCATCACAAGTTGCGTGATAATTTGGACAAGTGCACATTTGGCATGACCCAGGTTCAATATCTGGGATACATTATTGATGAGTGTGGGGTACATGTGGATCCAACCAATATCCAAGTCATTCAGAATTGGCCAGCCCCAACTACTCTAATAGAGCTTCGCATCTTTCTGGGCCTTGCTAATTTCTACCGCAGATTCGCGTTGGGATTCTCTCATATCACTTGGCCCTTGAGTCAAGTCACCAAGGGAGGAGCGACAGCAAAATTATTTTGGTCGGAAAATCAACAGAAGGCGTTTGAAGAATTGAAACATCACCTCTGATGTGCCCTAGTGCTCACATAACCAGACTTGCAACGACCATTTGAGATCGAGACAGATGCCTCTCACTATGCTATTGGGGCAGCCCTTACTCAACAAGGGCATCCAGTTGCATATCACAGTGAGACACTGTCCGACACAGTCTGCAAATATCCCACTTATGACAAAGAGATGTATTCCATTGTACAGGCTTGCCGACAATGGAAGCATTACATTCTGGGGAAGGAAACGATCATCCACACAGACCACCAACCCTTGCAGTTCATACAGACACAAGGGAAGTTATAGAACGATCGCCATCAGAAATGGTCCACATATCTACAATAGTTTCATTTGAACATCAAGTACAAGAAGGGAAGCACCAATAATGTTGGAGACTGCCTCAGCCGACCACCGATCGTGGCGATAACCACTGTGCTCAACTCTTATGGGCATGAGACTTCTGATCAGTCGCTTCTCTATAAGAGCAATCCAGAATTCAGCCACACATACCAGACACTCTTGGAGAGAAACCAAGTTCCAAAATTTCACCTCCAGGATGTACTACTATGTCACATGGGACACCTTTGTGTTCCTTCGAGCGAGCATGCCAAGATGATTTGGGAAGCGCACTACAGTTAGGTCACTGGGCATTTCGGGGTCAAGAAAATAGTGGCAGTACTGCAGAAGTATTTATATTGGCTAAACCTTCGACAGGACGTCGGGAAGTACATCCAATACTGCACTGCCAATGCCATTGCCAAACCATCCATCAAGAAGCAAGGCCTCTATACTTCATTGCCTATCCCTAGTCGACCTTTGGAATCCATCTCTATGGATTACATGTTAGGCCTTCCTTCTACTAAGCACGGCAATGACTGTGTGTTTGTAGTCATTGACAGATTCTCAAAGATGGCCATAATGGCGGCCTGCAAGAAGAATATCACAGCAAAAGCCACTACCAACCTCTTCTTTGAATGAGTGTGGGTACACTTTGGGATCCCACGGTCTATAATATCAGATCAGGAAAGCAGGTTCCTTAGTACATTCTAGTCTAGCCTATGGTCAATGATAGACACCAAGCTCATAAATTCCACATCTTTCCATCCCCAGACTGATGGCCAAATAGAGGTCATCAACAGGATGATCGTGCACATTTTGCGCATGTACAACTCAAAGCATCCACGCACATGGGATGAGAGCCTTCCCTATGTACAACACGGCTATAACCGGGCCCTCCATAGCTCAAACAACCACAACCCCTTTTAGGTGGGCTTGGGATTCCAACCACTATGTCCCATTAACGTAGCCATGCCATTTGCATCTACTCAGGCTAATTTAGCTCATATCTAGTATGAAGTTTCCAAGGCGAACTGCTTCCTTGAGTGCATTTAGCACATTCGTCAACAGCTTCATGACATATTGGACAGATCCAATGCTAAGTACAAGCAGTGACATGATCAGCATCGGGTGCAACACAAGACTTGATATTTGCCATTTATGGATGTAGTCCTTGAACAAATCTTTCTAACAATGTATCATGTGCATCAAACGGAGGTAGTATGCTAAAATTACGACCCCAAGAAATTGATGTACCAAGTTACCCAACAGGGCCCACATTCTGGTGTTTCACCTCCTAGGGTTAAGTTTTTGGATGTGTAGGGTTTCCATTGTTTCTCAATAGTATACAGGCCTTTGAGCCTCATCGTAACACGAAGTTCAGAGGCATGTAGCCGCCACATCTCTTCTCATAGATAAGCTACCAGCACTCTAGCTAGTTTATTTCCATTCTGTATGTAAACCAATTTCAGTTATTGATTAATGAAATGAAGTGTTATTTCCATTGCATATTTGTTTCTATGGTTATTTGTGTATTTTGTTGCGTTCCTGCATAAATCCAGATGAGTGGTATCAGAGCAATTTTCTCTTTCTCGATCCTTCTTTGCATGTCCCCAATGAGGGCGGGGTATAAAGAGTTAGGGCTCGATCTGGTTGAACCTTTGCAAGATCAACCTCACACATCTCGATGGCCACCCATGGGGGACAAAAAGAAAGATGAGGGTGCAGAACATCCTATCAAAATGTTGCTCGAGGAGGCCCTTGAAAAACAAAGGAACGCAATGATGGATAACTTCGCCCGGATCCTTCAACGAATTCCCACTGGTGATGCATCTTCATCTAGCAGCCACTCTGGAGGCGCAACCCCTTTTAAGGTACAAGTAAACTTCGATATTCCCATATTTGATGGCCGAATAGATGCAGACACCGTAGATAGATGGTTGAATCTATTTGAAGGAGATTTCTCGGTTCATGACTTTTTCGACCGAGAAAATATTACTTTTTCTCTACTCAAAGTCGGCCTCCATGTCAAGGGCTGGTGGGAAACCTACTGTGAGATAAAGGACAAGGAGGAACCCTCTCTGTTCTTGATCATACCCACTTGGAATTCTTTTCGAGATGCCATAAAGGGACAATATTATCCAGTGGGGAGCTATCAGGACAAGTACATACAATGGACTACGCTGTGGCAGCAAAGAGATCAAGATGTGCATGAGCTGACGAATCTGTTCCATACCCTGCACACCAAGTTGGGTATCAAAGATTCAGAGAAACATTTGGTGCTGAAGTACCGCATTTGTCTGCACAGATACATTCAGGAGGAAATGGGGTTCCTCGACATCTCCTTGCTTGGTACGGCATATCAGTATGCTGCCAAAATTGAGCAAAAATTCAAACAGAAAAAGCGAGACTTTGGATTTGTGAATCAAAAGCAAGTGAAAGGTGCCCCCAAACCACAGAACCAAGGACACAACCAAGGCATAGCGACTCAATAAAACTTGCAAGGAAAGAGAAACACTGCAAAGCCGAAGAATGAAGCGGGAAAGTGGTGCGAGTTCCATAAGAGCCCCACTCACAACATAAGTGAGTGTTGGTCCAAGCAGTCATTGGTGACCGAGATAAAGGATTCTGAATTAGATGCATACTTTGACACTGAATCAGAACTCGAGAAGGGGAATGACAAAGGGAAGAAGATTATCGATGCAGGGCCCAATGCCACCATTGCCACCATGAAGATCCAAAAGGAAGAACCAGAATATTCAGAGGAGGAAGAGCGTCTTTTCCACTCCTAGATGTGGGTAAATGGTTCCCCGCTACAAATCATTGTCGACAGTGGGAGCTAAAAGAACCTGATTTTAGTAGAGGTCGTGAAGTGGTTGGGTTTGCTTACCATAGCACACCCGCAGCCGTACACCATCGGGTGGCTTCACCAAGGATGAGATCTTTGCGTCAGCTAGCAGTGTCGCCTCCCCTACAGCATCAAGCCCTTCACCGATGAGGTATTATGTGATATTTATCCTTCTTGATGTTTGTGATGTATTATTAGGTCAACCATACTTATGGAAGCAACATGGTGTGTATGAGTCTTGGCCTCGCGCTATTATTATTACATTGGGAAATAATTTGTACAAGATACCAGAGGTACCACCTCCTGTCGCTGTCTCTTTAGTTACTGCAAAACAATGCAGTAAGCTCATTTCCAAAATCGAGAAGTTTGTTTTCGTAATGATCCGCCCTCAGGGAAAGAAGAATACCGTGGCTAAGACTTCCAGATAGGGCCCCTCTGCACGGCAACAACAAATGGACAAGGTTGTGAAGGAGTACCGAGACATATTCACCTCACCCATCGGGGTGCCTCTCCACTGTCAACTCAAGCACCCCATCAATCTGAACCCAAGTGCACCGCTTCCCAATGGAATGATCTAGAGAATGATGAAATCAAGAGGCAAATTCAGGAGCTTCTGCAAAAGGGTCACATCCGGCCAAGTTCATCACCCTGTGGGAGCCCGAACATGTTGGTACAGAAGAAGGATGGGACTTGGAGACTCTGTATTGACTACCAGGTGCTAAACAAGATCACTGTCCGGAATAGGTACCCTATCCTACAGATTGATGACCTCCTGGACTAGCTTAAAGGGGAGAAATATTTTGGCAATATTGACTTAAAGTCCGAGTATCACCAGGTATCGATTGAACCGACCGTGTGTGGAAGATTGCCTTCAAAGCTAAGGAGGGCCTTTTCGAATGGTTGGTCATGCCTTTCGGGCTGACGAATGCTCCTGCAACCTTCATGACACTGATGGATGACATCTTGTGGCCATTCACCACCTCATTTGTAGTAGTGTACTTGGATGACATCATGATATTCAACCAGACTTGGGAAGAGCACCTCCACCACATCCGACAGGTCCTCCAAACACTGCGACATCACAAGTTGTGTGCCAATTCGGACAAGTGCACTTTTGGCATGACCCAAGTTCAATATCTGGGATACATTTTTTTTAGTTTGGGGTACATGTGGATCCAACCAAGATCCAAGACATTCGGGATTGGCCAGCCCCAACTACTCTAACAGAGCTTCACAGCTTTCTGGGCCTTGCTAATTTCTACCATAGATGTGTGTTGGGATTCTCTCATATCACTTGGCCCTTAAGTCAAGTCACCAAGGGAGGAGCGAAAGCAAAATTATTTTGGTTGGAAACTCAACAAAAGGCGTTTGCAGAATTGAAACATCGCCTCTACTATGCCCTAGTGCTCACTTTGCTAGATTTGCAACAACCATTTGAGATCAAGACAGATGCCTCTGACTATGCTATTGGGGCAGTCCTTACTCAACAAGGGCATCCAGTTGCATATCACAGTGAGACACTGTCAAACACAGTCCGCAAATATCCCACTTATGACAAAGAGATGTATTCCATTGTACAGGCTTGTCGACAATGGAAGCATTACATTTTGGGGAAGGAAACGATCATCCACACAGACCACCAACCCCTGCAGTTCATATAGACACAAGGGAAGTTACAGAACGATTTCCATCAGAAGTGGTCCACATATCTACAAGAGTTTCATTTGAACATCAAGTACAAGAAGGGAAGCACCAATAATGTTGCAAACTGCCTCAACCGACCACCGATCGTGGCGATAACCACTGTGCTCAACTCTTGTGGGCATGAGACTTCTGATTGGTCGCTTCTCTACTAGAGCAATCCAGAATTCAGCCAAACATACTAGACACTCTTGGAGGGAAACCAAGTTCCAAAATTTCACCTCTAGGATGTACTACTATGTCACATGGGAAACCTTTGTGTTCCTTCAAGCGAGCGTGCCACGATTATTTGGGAAGCGCACTACAGTCGGGTCGCTGGGAATTTCGGGGTCAAGAAAATAGTGGCAGTACTATAGAAGTATTTCTATTGGTCAAACCTTTGACAGGACCTCGAGAAGTACATCCAATCCTGCACTGCTTGTGCCATTTCCAAACCATCTATCAAGAAGCAAGGCCTCTATACTATGTTGCCTACCCCTAATCGACCTTGGGAATCCATCTCTATGGATTACATGTCAGGCCTTCCTTCTACTAAGCACGATAACAACTGTGTGTTTTTGGTCGTTGACAGATTCTCAAAGATGGCCATAATGGCGGCCTGCAAGAAGAATATCACAGTAGAAGCCACTGCCAACCCCTTCTTTAAACGAGTGTGGGTACACTTTGGGATCCCACAGTCTATAATATCATATCGGGACAGCAGGTTACTTAGTACATTCTGGTCTAACCTATGGTCAACGCTAGACACCAAGCTCACAAAGTCCACAGCTTTCGATCCCTAGACTGATGGCCAAATAGAGGTCGTGAACAGGATGATCGTACACATTTTGTGCATGCACAACTCAAAGCATCCACACACATGGGATGAGAGCCTCCCCTATGTACAACATAGCTATAATTGGGCCCTCCACAGCTCAACCAACCATATCCCCTTTCAGGTGGGCTTGGGATTCCAGCCACTATGTCCCATTGACATAGCCATGCCATTTGCAGCTACTCAGGCTGATTCAGCTCGTATCCAGTCTAAAGTTTCCAAGGCGAACAACTTCATTGAGCACATTCGCCAACAGGTTCATGACATATTGGACAGATCCAGTGCTAAGTACAGGCAACGACATGATCAGCATCAGGTGCAACACAAATTCCAGGTGGGCGACAAAGTGTGGCTACATTTGCAGAAGGAGCGCCTCGCTGGACCCCACCACAAGCTTCACCCTCTTTGATATGGGCGATACACCATCACTAAGGCTGTCGGGGACAATGCATTCGAGCTCAGTATTCCACCATTCCTTGGTCTGCACCCAGTGTTCAATGTGGACCGCTTTTGGCCCTACTTTCCACCTCTACTGGACACATCAGACGTGGCAGAACAACTCACACCAACAGAGTTAAACCCTGACTGCATGGAACAAGCCAAAACTGATCGGATTATGGACACACAGATCAAGAACACCCAGCAGCAGAAAATCTAGCTATATCGAGTTGTCAAAGCAGTCCAACTCCTTCACTAGGGAAAGTGGCTCACTAGGGACCAAGCTCAGCAGAAGTTTCCTCATCTCATGGAGGAACTCAACGTAATGGGAACGATTGCTTCCTAATGG
>LPNX010338687.1:200747-232938 GCA_001517045.1 Pseudotsuga menziesii | reverse complement strand
GGATATTGGTGGCCACCCACCTATTCCACTTGGACCCCCACCATTGTTTCTTTCAGTTTTCCAGTTTCCTTAATTGTAGCACAATTTACTATTTTTAGCAGTTTTTGTGTCCTAAACTTTCGTAGCCATTTTGAGGCCCTAAACGATGTTTTTTTGGCATCAAATGTCGAGAAATTATGAGTCTGTTCCAAATTCAATACTAGTTGTTTATGGTTGTAGTCCTTAAACAGATATTTCTAACGATGTATCATGCGCATCAAACGGAGGTAGTATGCTAAAGTTACGACCCCGGGAAATTGATGTACCAAGTTACCCAATGGGGCCCACATTCATGTGTTTCACCTCATAGGGTTAGGTTTTTGGATGTGTAGGGTTTCCATTGTTTCTCATAATATATAGGCCTTCGAGCCTTATTGTAACACAGAGTTCAGAGGCATGTAGCCGCTACATCTCTTCTCAAAGATAAGCTACCGGCACTCTAGCTAGTTTATTTCCATTCTGTATGTAAACCAGTTATAGTTATTGATTAATGAAATGAAGTGTTATTTTCGCTGCATATTTGTTTCTATGGTTCTTTGTGTATTCTGTTGCGTTCCTGCATAAATCCGGATTAGAAGCTGAAAGCGGAAAAAGAAACAAAAGATAAAGACCAGTATTTAGGGATTTACGCACCCCGAAATTTGCCTGCACAAAGGCCAAAATCAGAGATCCAAAGCTAACGGAAAGTATTTCGAGTTTCTGCTACCCGGAGTCCATCTGCGGAAGGTGGAAAGCGGAAAGTGAACAAACGATAGCATCATATTTCGATTTTTCTCTACCCGAAGTCCGCCGCGAAAAGCGAAAGGCAAAAAGTGGAAAGGTGAGAAATCACAGTGGCGAATTTAAGAGTTTGACCTGCTACAAGCCACATTGAGGAATGCGAAAGGCGGAAAGACCCTGTTAAGTGCGGAAATGACTTTTCTACCTGTGGAAAGAATTTCTTAATAGAGGAACGACTGTTACATAAGCATTTAAGCTTCAAAATAAATATTAGAGGATGTTAGATGACCCCTGACTGTGTTTTAAGTAAGAGAATTTAAATAATTCTTGATATGCATGTAAGTCAGGTGTATGGACACATGAATACATAGTGGTATCAGAGTGAGTGAATTCGCGTTGCTCCTTGAGTGCTAATGTAAAGGGGTGGGTACCTGACTTCCTTCCACGAGTGATTCCTCATCGTCTCCTGAATATTGTGAGTTAGTCTCTTCCATACCTCCTCTTCTATGGATTTCATGTCCCAAAAAGTTATGTTATTCCTCTCCTTTCGTATTACCCATGAAAACATCCCTTGAAACATTGCCCATATCATGTTGAGAATAGGGTTTTGGAACGCTTTCATATTCCATTTTTTGAGGGTTTGATTTGGCTAGCCCCTAACTCTATCCCATAGATGAAAAATGTCGCCCCCGATCCTGGAGTGCTGAAGAAAAGGGAGACTCGTCCAGAAGGTGGTTCATTTTCTCCTCTTCATTGTAGCATAGAGGGCACTATGTTGGACCCTCAAAACCCCTTTTCTGAGATTATTCCCCTTCAAAGTTCTTCTCTTTATGACCAACCACTTAAAGGTAGCAGTTTTTTGCCAAGGGTTCATAACCCATATCTTTCTCCATGTCTCTTCCTAGGCTTCCCTTTTGTTGGTCTTTATGTCATATGCCTCCTTTATACTGAAGACTCCCCTAGGAGAGTACCCCCATCTCAACTTGTCATGGTCTTCTTATCTCTGTATGCATCATTCATTAAGCATGTCCTATAGCTCCTTCATCTCTTCTGCAGTTGTCAAACGTTCCCAGCATTCATGAACTTTCCATTCCCAGTAATCCTCATTATTCGTAAGCTTGCACCAATACTGGTGCACTTTTATCCTTCCTTCTCTTATACCTCTTTCCCTTATCGCCTGCTATCTGGAGTTGTATGAAATCTTGGGCAATTGGTTCCATGAATCCTCCCAAAAATTTGCTTCACGACCAATTTTTACTTCCGAGAAGCAATGGTCCTGGATGATACTTTTGTTTCATTGGGAAGTCATCTATATATGGGAGCCCGCTTTCTCTTCACTTGATCAGACCAGATCATGGCCAGACCTGTCTTGGGCATACTTCATGTGCCAGGGTTTATCCCAAGGCTCATTCGTATGGGTGCACCGTCTCCACCAGATTTTGGCTCCTAGGACCTTACTTATTTTCCCTAGATCCCGGAGGCCTAGACCTCCCCTGTCCTTTGGTTGGAATACCTTGTCCCAGCCCACCAACACTATTTTATATTTTTCTATATTACCTCCCCATAGGAACACTCATTGGATATTGCAAATTTCCTTGAGGATTGCCTTCAGAGCAGCCAAAACTGAGCAAAAATAAATCGGCATAGCCTAGAGGACAGACTTTACCAGGATCAGTCTACTCGGGAAATTTAAAGGCCTTGTTTCCCACCCTGATAGCTTCTTCCTCATGCGATCTATAAAATCCTACCACGACACATTCCTGATTGTCCCTTCTGCCATTGGGGATCCTAGATACTTTTATGGGAGTGCTCCCACCGAAAAACCGAGGATGCGAATGATATTCCTTTGAGTCACCCTAGGTGTGTTGAAGAATAATATTTGATATTTTTCCGGGTTTACTTCTAAACCGGAAGCCTTGTCAAATGTTTTCAAAGAATTCTTGAAATATCTTGCCTCTTAAACTAAAGGGTGCCCCATTAGCATGGTGTCATCCACAGACGGTTGATGGGTTTGTTTGTCTGCCCCCATGTGGAGGTTTAAACCGCAAATGTCTCCTCTAGATGATTGGGTCTTGATTAGGCGACTAAGGTATTCTACGATGATAATGAAAAGGAAGGGAGATAGGGGGTCCCACCATTGAATAAATCTAGATGGATTCAATGTACGAGTGGAATATCCATTCAACAAAATTGAGAAGAATGTGGAAGATACCATGTCCATCACCCACTCTATCCAGTCACATCCAAAGCCAAAGGCTTTCAAGACTTCCCTCATATACTTCCGACTCAATTTATCGTATGCTTTGGCTATGTTGAGTTTAACAAGCATGCCTGGTTTTTTGGTGATTTTCAGGGAGTGGATAGCCTCGTGGACAAGAATAATAGCATCTAGGATTTGATTTCCTTCCACAAACCTTGATTGCTATGGGTTAATGAGGAGGGGGGGATCGACTTGAATCTATTGGCAATAAGGAGGTTATTTTGTAAATAACATTGCACAGAGATATGGGTCTATACTTACCTGGTGTATCCGCTCCCTCTAAATTTGGGATGAGATTTAGGAAGGTCGCATTGAAAACCCTTAGGACTCCCCAAGCTTAGCATGAATCCTCAACAATTTCCCACACTTCCTATTTTTTGAGGTCTTGAAAGTAATGGAAAAAGTTGGAGGTGAAGCCATCCAACCTTGTGCCTTTCCCAAAGTCATCTGGTGCATTGCCTCCTCAACCTCTTGCAATTATATAGGTTTGATCAAGATCTCATTGTGTTCCTGAATGACCATCGTTGGTATGAGTTGGGTTATTTTTTTAATGTCTTGTTGTCTATTAATCTGGTCCTCTGTCATGACCTGTTCGAAGTGGTCGACCAACTTCTCTTCAATCTTTGCTCTGGTCTCAACATGCCTTTGATCTGTATTCCTCAGTTTGTGAATCTTCGATCGCTTCCTATTTTGTATCACCATGTTATGGAATCTTTTTGTGTTGCGTTCTCTTTCCTGAAGCCATTGATTCCTTGACTTTTGCTTCCAATATATTTCTTCCTTTTGCTCCCTCACGACTATATGGACTAGGATGAATTTTTCTTGTTGTTTGAGGTCTTCCTCATAACCTTTGTTCATACCCATTCTTTGATCTCTTCTAGCTGGACATTCAATATTTTTTTTATTCTGGAATGTGTTTCCAAAGTCTTCTTTATTCCAAGTACGAATCCTTGCTTCCAGAACCTTCAACTTCTGTTGAAATTGGTACATCCATAATCCCATAGAGGGAACCAATTCTTGCAACCACTTATGAACTAATGATTTGAAATCTTTATGCTCAAGCCAGAACTTCTCAAATCTGAACAGTTTCCTGTTAGGGTGTTCATGCCAATCCCACTACAAGCAGATTAACCAATAATTCGACCCAGCCGCCAGAAGGACGCTGGCAGACAAATCTACTGCTTCTCTGACAATGTCCTTTGTGATTAGGAATCTGTCTAATCTTGATGCGATGTGGTACTCCCATCCTCGTCCATTATTCCATGTGAACCATCCATTTCCTATTTCTATGTCAGCTAGTTGACTTTCTCCTATGAAGTTCTTGAAGGATTCCTATAATCTATCCAAATTCCTTCTCCCCCCTTTCTTTTCCCCCGGAGAAGTTATCAAATTGAATTCCCCTCCCATAATCCATGGGATACTACCTACTTTCCCATTTATCCATCGTAAAAATTCCATAAAAGAGGATTTATGAGAGAACACACTTGGGTCATAAATGTTTGTTAAGGTTCCCTTTGATCTTAACTCTAGGATCATGAAATCCATCGTCGGAGAGAAATGGGTTTCCCAAATTTTTGATAGGCTTATTAGTTACGCGCGCCATTGAATCCCAAGTCCTCTTTCCATCCCATTAGCATCTACAGTCGTTATCCTACATCCTTTCCAAATCCTCTGTCCTACCTTGTCAAGTGTTTCATATTTACACTTCATCTCTTGGAGAAAAAGAGCTATAGGTTTCTCCATCTTAAGCTTCTTTACAATAGCATTAATCTTCCTGGGGTGGTTGCAACCCCAAATATTTAATGAAATTATTTCCATTGATTCACTCGGTTAACTTCAGAAAAGGCCACTACTATCATGGGTTACTGGCCTGATTCAATAAGCTTGAATCCTATTTCTATTATCCTTTGCTTTTTTGTCTTCCTACCTCTCTACGGATCCTCCTCGAGTTGTTTTTGCTTGTTTTCCTTTTGGGGATCAGTCGTTATCTAGAGTTGTTGATTGGCCCTTGGTTTGATGATCACTTCCTGCAAGAGCTCCAACTGTCACATAGACATGTAGCCTTTCCCTTTTTTCTCACATTCCTTCTCAATCGCATCTAAATCTACCTCTCCCAATTCCATGTCCTCAACCCCATCTTCCTCCATAGATTTTGTCTACTCTTCTGGGCGATGCTCCTCCGCCTCCTTGGCCTTTGTCTTGATCGATTAGGGTTTTTGAGTATCATCCTTATCGTCAAGCCTCTCTTCTTCATCCCTCTCACTCAAAATCGTGAATCATTTGTTGTTGTTTGATTTCCCCCTTTATACCTTCTTCCTTGTTGTTGTGTGGGACCTAATCGAGGATTCCTTCTGTTCTAGATATGAACAAATCCATCCCTGTCCTCCATCTTTTCCTGCGCCTGCTAGACGATCGAAGGTTGTTGACTACTCTTTGGGTAGTTTCGATTGAAATATCCATATTCATGCAATTGTCTACATCTAAACGGAATGTGTTGATGGTCGATCGGTTGCTGCCATTCTTCATCATCTCAATTTATATTGATGGCCTCTGGTAGCTATTTTGATAGATCCATATATACACAAATGCGAGCGAATGCGGTATACCTCTGTTGTTTGGTGTGTTCCACTACTTTCACAAATTCCCCCAGCGTGTTCCCAATATCTTGAAGGATCTTTGGTTCCTACTACTCACATGGCAGGGAGTACAGATGAATCCATACTAAAGCTACCCTCATGTCCTCTTTCTTAGGATTGAATCTCTCTTTCCATGACCATAGATAGAGGCTTGTTGAAAAGAAGAAATATGGCCCCCCTTCCAAGATCTGATCTCGATCCTCCTGATTGAAGAGGATTATGGTGAAGAAACCCTTTGAACCCGGGTGTAGGTCATAGTTCCCTTTGGGATTCCAGGTATGTTAGATCCATCGAACTAGATCCCTTTCCTTCTGCCGAATTCCAATAAATTTGCCTATCAAAGCTTTCTCCTTCTAGATTTCTACCTTTTCTCGTAATTTTTCTGATCGAATCTGAAGTGCAAGAATAGTCTAAGCGCATGGTAGGTAGCCTCCCAAGCCCCTTTTTTTATCATTTGGGTGGGATCCCTAACCCCCCAGCTTCCCCGATCTCTCCATCACCAACCACCTGGACTTTGATGATCCGCTGATTTGTCCTCATATCCAATATGCTGGAGATGGTGTGGGAGCGACCCCCTCCCTAATTTGCCATTACGAGATCCCAGAATCAGCTGGTCGCTGGCCTTCTCTCTTTCTCTCTCTCTCTAAATATTTAATTACTATTTTTAATCATTAATTTGGAAAATTTAAATATAAAAAATAGCATTAGTATAAATATGTATTTATATAAAAAGATGTAAAATGATAATAATTATCATACAAACATAAATTTAAGATACTCTATTTTTTTAAGAGCAATTGAAAAACACAAGGGAAAGCATTGTACACTAACAATTACATATGCACTTATCATGTGTAATAGCTAGATTTTCTCGTAAGTTTTTAACCAAGAAACATTAATAGCTTGAAATACATGATGGGTTGTTGTTAAAGATTGAAAGATATTTTTTATGGCCAATGTTATCTATATTTTTTGTTGGCCAAATCATTTTCCGTGCTACCATATATAAGTAGGTAGAACCATGATATATATTACATCAAAATTATGTGCAGAAAAAACTTATGCATTTTGATATATATTACATCAAAATTATGGTTTTTTTTTAAGCTAGGTGGTTGGGGCAATAAGCTATCACTATTCCCATCCAAGTTCAAAACCCATGACTATATGTACTTGACACCTACAAAAATGTTAGATATAAAAATTACCGAAAAAAAATATTACATCAAAATTATGTGCAAAAAAATCTTATGGATTTAACACAATTTCCATGATTTGCCTAACTAACTAATTTAAATGTTTGTTAAATACACATTTATATTACAATTCAAATTTTTATGATTGTGCTTAGCTAGCTAATTGAATAAATAAAATAAAATTCAATTTCAATCTAACTATAAAGTGACTTTACTTTTTAGGTCCAAAATGTGAAAAGGTATTTAACAAAGGGGTTGATCCAATCGGAGTATGAAGGTACACATTCAATCCTAGATAACATTTTGATCAAGCTATAATAGAATTTAAGATATAATAAAACTAGCATACCTTCAAAGCGGGGGAAATGAAACACCGAAAAGAACTTTGGTATGTTTAAATTGAGAGAAACTTACGTGTATGTAGATAATGTAAGCTTATGTGTTAAAAGCAAGTATAGTGAATCTATGAAAATTATAGTGCAAATACTAATAAGTAATAAATAGGAACCCATGCAATAAATAGAAACCAATGTAATCGATGGCAAGTGAAATGAAATGTCCATTAATTTTGTCATAAGAGAAATTTCACATATGTAATTTAATTATTATTATTATTAAGTTTGACATTAATCATATTGACAAGCAACATTGGTATTTTATTTTGGTACGGAGAGTGTAGGGATTGAGGGATGCAATTTTAAGTGTGAAAGGAATAGAGAATGAAGTCACATCTCTTCTTTTTTGCGAAGTGTGACATATGAAGTGTTTTTCATCTCTGCATAGCGGTTGAAGGAGAACAATGGTGCAATTCATATTCCTTCTAAAGTTGTAGTGGGTGACATTGCCATGAAGGTCAAGCCTTGACGTGCAGTGTTACTAATGTCAATGGTTGACCTTGTTAATACCAATTATTGGGATTTATGGATAGTCAATGCCCAAGCCGTCAAAATAATAAACATAAAAATATAACAGCAAAACAACAAAAATCAAATTTGAAAAATAAAAAAAAATCAGTTTTGACTATAAGTATGGTAGGGAGAAGGGTCTCACTATGGTTCCTTGGAAGATTGCATACAATTGGTCGTCCCATGCTAGTGATTTTTTCCCTCAAAATAATACATATGGTAAGTTTTAAGAAGCACATGAATTATCATAAAACCCTCTAAAGAAGGCACTTTTGAATGTCATAAAAGCATACGAAATCATCTCAAATAAGGTAGTTAAAATCCATCTATTCACAAAATGAGATGGCCATAAGTTGCTCCACATCTGTACACCGAGCAACAAGAACAAACCCCAAGAAGAGAAAGAGGGTATATGATAGTTTACTTATTTAGTTTAATGTATGGGATTAAAGTTAAATGTATTAAAAAGTTATTCATCCAACACCCATAATTATGTAAACAAAACAAGAGTGAAAAATGATGCCAGCAATGGTGTGAACCATTGTTTGATGTCATTGATAACGAGTGAGATTAAACCCTAATTTGAATCCCCTTGATACTGTAGCGTTGGGTTTCCATTACACCCCTATTTTATATATTAAGGAGCAATGTATTTTTAATATATAAAAATAATCTAAAGGTTTTTTTTTGTTAATCTCAGCAAGAACCCACCAACAACACCGGTGAGCGCACATCACAGGCTCGGCCTCAATAGCAGCAGGGAAACTCCAACTTCAGCGAAATCCTGACATATTGAAATTACATATGTATCATTGATTGAGTACGAGAACTGTTGAGCTAGGGTTTGGCGATCTTGGCCCTCTTTGAGGGCAACTTCTCGAATGGATTCTCCTCTGGATTAGAGTCCAGAGGAACGTCGACGTATTTTAGATGAAGCCTTTAGAGATTTCATGGCTTCCACACCTCCGTCTGCTTTGGATTCTAGCGATGCGAATTTTGTTAAGTGAGCAGCTACTCCTTGAATCCAGGTCATGTCTGCAGCTTCAAGGTTGAAATCCCTTGCTTTGAGTGAAAAAGGCCCGATAGGTCAATTTATAGGAATTTGGCCCTCGCCAAAAACTATGGACGCATGGATAAATAAGAATTATATGCCCTTGATCTTTGGGGGCCTGCAACATTGCTTCTGCGGAAAGGGGTTTTTTACCTTCTTGTTTGAAAACAGAGCCGATAAAGATCTCATCTTTAGGAGTGAACCTTGCTTCATGGGTCCTCGAGGTTTATATATAAATCATTGGAGCTTATATTTCGATCCAGAAAAATATGTGCCTTCAGCGGTTCCGGTTTAGGTTTTCCTCCCACACCCCCCTTGCACTACTAGAATGATGAAACTCCACAAGCAATAGGGAACTCTCTTGGCAATTATATCGACAAAGCGGAACCAAAGGGTCCTTTGTTCTCTTGTGCAATGATTTGCATGGAAGTAGATTTGGAAAAAGGCCTTCCAGAAAATGTAAACTTGTACATGGATGGATGGGAGCACATGCAAAAGGTATATTATGAACAATTACCTTTCAAGTGCAAGAAGTGCCATGAATATGGGCATTTTATCAAAAATTGCTCAAAAGCAGCTTAATAAATTCCATAAAACAATCAAAAGGAAGGATGGTAGCAAGCAAAAAGGGGAAGAAAAATGCCTCCACTAGTCCCATTATGAAGTGAGTTGTGGCCAAATATAAGCAAGGATAAGCCTCAAGAAGGAAAAGAATCTTTGGCCGGCAACCAATTTCAGGCACCGCATACGAAAGAGGGAGAAATCCCATCCTCGAAAACCATATCATCAGAAACATAAGAAGAAGAGATCCCTGCATCTACTAGTATTCATCCCCCATCTCCCTAAAATGAAAGGACTGAAAAAGCACTTGAAGTGTCTGCAACACCAGGGGGTTCTTGGGCAGAGATGGTAAAACACAATAAAGTCACACTGCAGGGTTTCTCCATAGAACAATCGCACAAGGTTCATAGGAATTGCATGATGTAGTTCTGCAACCAAACACCAAACGAAGAAAGTCACAAAGGTACCATAGAGAACAAGAAGCAGAAAGAGAGCTAGAAATAGGAAGACAACGAAGCCTCAAGGAAACTAAACTTCTCTAGTATCCTACAAACCCAGGAGGGACAAAAATGGATGCCATATTTCGAGCAGGATCTCAATTGCTAAAGAAATAATGAAAACTGTCTCTTGGAACTGCAGGGGTTTGGCAGGCTCAGGCAAAGTAGAAGCAATGAAAGATATAATAAAATCAGAGAGGCCAGACATACTGCTAATCCAAGAGACAAATTGTCGGACATGGAGTCTATGACACTCTCACATCTTTTCTGGAAAAAATTCCAAGGTAAAGCCATTAGCTCCAGAGGAGCGTCTAAGGGAATAACCACATTAATTTCAAGCAAATTTTTGATAAAATCAACTAGGGAAAGCCATCATTAGCTCCTAACAGAAATCCAGGAAAGGATGATTTAACTTCACTATACATCTATAATGTATATGGACCAACGCATTGTAGCGACAAGATAAACTTTTGGGAAGATCTTTCTAAACTAAAAGATGGCCTGTGAGGAAAAGACCTCATTATTGTTGGGGACTTCAATACCACTAAGTCGCATCTGGAGTAACGTGGAAGAACAAAGGTCATGGATTCATTTGGTGAGAAGATGGAGGATTTGATTTCAGATTTGGACTTGCTGAATATTCCTTTCAAGAACGGGAAGTACACATGGAGCAACAGAAGAACTGGAATTGGTCATGTAGCAGCAAGATTGGATAGATTCCTAGTAAGTTATGCCTTCCTACAAAAATATCCCCTTCCAACCTCTCTTGCCCTCCCTTTAGCAGTCTCTAATCATAATCCTATCTCCTTGATTTTATCCCCACTAGTAAATCTTGGGGCCATTCCATTCCGTTTCAATCCGATATGGTTGCAAGATGCTTTTTTTTTTTAAATTCAAAAGGCATGGAACCTTTATTGCTTTGGATCGCCCAGCTTTATTTGGGAATCAAAACTCAGATCCATGCGCTCTACTCTTAAGATATGGGTCAAAGCCATTTTTAAGAATCCAAGTCATCTCAAAATTAAATTTCAAACCAATCTTGTCGCTCTCCATTCCCGTGTGGAAATTGATGACGTGACTTCTACGTTTATGAGCCAGGAAAAAGAGTTGAATATGAAAATATTAAACGCTACAAGGCAGGTGGAAGAGGTTTGGAGATTAAAGTCCAGACATTTGTGGCTAAAAGGAGGAGATAGCAACACTGAGTATTTCCATAAGTGAACCAAGGTTTGACATAGTTTCAATGCCATCAAGGACCTAAAAGATAAAAATGGGAATAAGCTTGCAGGGCAGGAAGAAATAAAAGAACACGCCTTCAATAATTTTGTAGAGCTCTATTATAACAACGATGAGACTGATCCAGAAGCACAAGTCAACCTCATTTCTAGAATACCCTCTCTCATCAAAGATATAGAGAGCATAGAGCTATCAAAACCTATTATGGAATATGAGATAAGAAATGAAATATGATCCCTCCATGCTGATAAAGCACCTGGACCAAATGATTTTACCATAAACATCTACAGAGCAGCACGAGACATTATAAAAGAAGACCTAAAAAGAATGTTAATTTGGAAAACGAAAAAAGATAAGGTCGGTGGGCCCACTAACTCATCCTTCCTCGCCTTAATTCCAAAATAAAAAAATCCCTCTATCGCTCAACCGATTTAGGCCAATTTCCTTATGCAACACCTCGTATAAGATCCTTTCGAAAATCTTGGCCACTAGAATGAAAAGCATCACGGGTCGTCTCATCTCAGACTCACAAGGTGGTTTTGTAGTTGGGTGTCAGATACTCGACAATATTGTTATCATTCAGGAAGCTATCCACTCCATCATGGAAAGAAAGCAACAAGGTATGGCTATTAAACTTGACATGGCTAATGCATTTTAGAGAGTAAATCATTTTTTCTCTCTTTGAAATCATGTCCAAATTTGTTTTTTTTTTTAAGATTTGTCAGATAGGTCAAAGGTTGTATCGGTAGTCCTTGGATCGCTCAGTTAGTGAATGTCAGGCCTACTAAGTTCTTCCAAGCTACCAGGGGTCTTCGACAAGGTTTCCTTGTGTCCCACTTCCTTTACCTCTTGGTGGATGAATCAATGAGCAGGAAGCTTCAGCATTTGCAAGAGTCCGATGATTTAAAAGGATTGAAGATAGTTAGAGGAGTCAAAGATGTCAATCATGTGCATTTTGCTGATGACACCATTCTGCTCGAGAGTGCATCTTCTATCATTGCAGAGAGATTCAAGTGTGCTTTATCTACCTTCCTAAGAGCCTCTAACGACAAAGTGAATTTAGCCAAGTCAAAAGTTTACGGATGGAACTTCCCCCATGGGACTTTGGTAAAGATAGCAAGGACCCTCGGTTTTCAAGGAAACGTAACATGGAATTCTTTCAATTACCTTGAGATCCCAATATTCAAAGGGAAAAAAAGGGATGTCGACTGGCAAGGGTTGATCAACAAGATCAAAAATAAAATCACCTCTTGGGGGACAAGGTGGCTTAATCCTGCTAGAAAGCTAATTCTCATCAAATCCATTATCTCTGCCTACCCTGTTTACGCCTTCTCGATCTCTTTAGCTCCGAAAAAAATATTGAAAGATGTTACTAAAGAAATCATAAGATTTTTATGGCAAGGAGGAAAAACAAGTGATTCAAAAAACATTCACTTGGTGAATTGGGAAACAGTTTGCAGGCCAAAAAATTGTGGAGTTGTTGGAGCAAGATATCCAAATAAAATGAATTTAGCACTTGGAGCCAAAATCCTTTGGAGAATTATATTTGGAAAAAAAGCATGGTGGAAGGAGATTCTGCAAAAAAAATCTGAATGGTACTAGAAAAAGTTGCGTGGATAAGATTGACAAGGACAGAAAAGGAACTCTAATCTGGGATTTATGTAAGAGGGTAGTGTTTATCTTACATGATCATCTCTACTGGATACCAGGAAGTAGAAAGCAAATAAAGGTTTGGAAAGACAACCTAGGATCCACTTCCCCTGCCAATTTCTTTGAGATGTTTTCATAACTCAAGCAACAGATGGATCATTTAAATATATATACCTTACATGACCTCTCGGTCTGGACTAACCATGGAAGATGGGCCAGATGGATCGATCTGGAGATTCCGGATCACTTTCTGCCAGACTACAACGCTCTTCTCTCTATGCTTCACGGGTCATCCCCAGTTCATCGCAACCTCACTGATAGAATAGGATGGGGCAAATCGGGCTCCTACTCGGTGAAAGAGGGATATCAAGCAGTGAGCGACCTCCAAAACAACAACATCATTAACAAGAAATGGAATAAATTTTGGTGTAAGGACAGGCTGCCAAAAAATAACGCATTCTTTTGGACTCTTGCTCATCACAAAATGCTAACAACAGAGAACCTAAGGAAAATAGGTATCAAAGGTCCTATTGAGATGTATCCTCTGCAAAGAATCAGAGGAATCTCTCGAACATCTCTTCATCGAGTGTAAGTTTTCCCAAGACATATGGCATCAAGCTTATAAAGATCTGCATTTTGAATTGACTCTACCAACAAACTATGATAATCTCTTTGCTTGCTGGAAATTCTACTACCATGGATCCCTTTCTAACAAACTTGATATTGTAAGGGCATGGGAAGCTCTCCCAAAATACATCTGCTAGAAGATATGGACAACAAGAAATAAAGAGATATTCGATGAAAAAATAGCCTGGGCAAAGTTTTAGTCTCTGCAAAGGCACTTTGGGTGGAGGCTTTATCCATGAGGGGAATGCTCAACATCAACAAGGAACCCTTGATAATAGAGGAAAGAGTTTGGGCTTCCGATTTTCTGGTCCCCCCATCCTCTCTCCCCTGGATCCAGTCCACAAAAAGACCACTATCAGAAAATTGGAAACTAAGAATGAGCTCTGGAGATTTCAAAATATGGTGGAAGAAACTTGGTTGCAGTTATATGTTCTTTAACAAATCCTTGAAAGGCAACCCTGGGCTAGCAGCTTTGGGGGGAGTCTTCTTCGACTCCGAGGGAAACAAGTTGAAAGAGTACGCTTGGGAAATTGACAGGAAGACAAATAATGGTGCAAAATGGCTAACATTAATAAAAGATCTAGAGCTAGCAAGGAATGTTGGCATTGAGGAATTGGTGGTATTTGGTGATTCGGTTATGGTCATAAGGGATGTGAGGAAATTGACGAAGAATCATAAGAACCCAACTACCAAGATACATCATCTCCTAAAATGCATTGTAATTGAATACAAAGCTATCAACTTCCTACATGTGCTGAGAGCAAATAATAAGCAAGTGGACACAATGGCTAATAAGGGAGTTGGTCTCTACTATGGCGTCTTAGTTTGCGATCAAAAGGTCTACAAGAGAAACTTGATACCATAACAATGTACTTCTTCATTTTCTTGAATGTTTTGTTTTTGTATTTTCCTTCTTGAGCAATTTGTAACGAGATACACAGTATCCATAGAGTAGGAAATATATATATATATATATATATATACTCTAATAATTATTATTTTTAAATATTTGAATATTATAAATATTTATAAATGAAAACAAATTGAATACCCAAAACTTAGTCTCAAGAGTTAATTATTAAAATATTAAAATCCATTTGAAATATGGTTTAAATTGATAAAAGTACTTATTGAAATTGCATTATCTATTTGAACAATGAAAACTTGCTTGTGACAACAAAGAATTGTCTCCCATCTTAAACTATAATGTAATATCATTGTAATGCATAAAAATGTTTAAAATAAATACAAATAGTTAAGTTGAATTTCAATAATTGATTTTTGCTCTCCAACAATTATATGTTCAGATGATTGCAGGGAAATAACCTCATATGAGTGGCCCACCTGCAACATGGATATTTGATTGTGCAGCGTGGATATTGCAAACATGTGGGTGTTTTCATGTGTATTCCTACAAAAAAAAATTCCACTCCTTCCCCGTATATATAGTTTGTGCAAAATATTATTGAAAGGACCCTGATCATATATTAAGGGTTAATTGTCATCAATACAAATTAGAACAGGTATCTCCAATCTCAGCCAATACACAGTAACAAATTACTGCTATTCTATATAAAATCAATGTAATAACTTGTCAGTGCACAGTCAACTCGGTATTCAATATTCGAAGCAGAAAACAAGAATAAGGAGAAACATGATTTATCTCTCAGGAAAATAGATCTCTAAGCATGTATATATTGCTGATAAGATTTATCCTTGCATACAGTGTGATACAAAACTCTCACCTCTCAAACCCCATATGGGAAGATCCTCCTTTACATTACGAATCATAGTTTATATAGAAAATGCATTATTTAACTGTTGCCAGTTTGTAGGCATCAATAAACTAAAAAATAACCAGAATTTGAATTAATCAGAAATCAGGAACTAGATGCTAAATTCGTTTGAATGCTAATCTTCATGCTTTTTCTATGATTGATTTGGCCTTTGCCTCAATTTTTTTTGCTTGATTATAGCCTGAAAATGCTGAGCTCGATCTTCTGAAATGACGTTGAACTGCCTGGAAATGCAAGAAAGTCATCTTTCAATTGCCAACTCTCCTCCATAAAATTGGAACTAATTATTGGCTGCTGCTTTTTGTTGCCAGGTGCACTGTTCTCCAGCTAGCCCTTTGATTGTTTACATGTTGCCTCAATAAGTTGGTTTTAATTAATTGAATTTGGATCTTATGCCTTAATATGTTGACCGAGAAATGCTCTGCCACTTGCATGCATCAAATGATAAAACTTTGCCTAAAATCCTAGTCAAGTGTACGTTGATATCTGGAATTTAGCCTTAATTGTTGCCTTTAAAATATGAAAATGAAAAGGCATATCCACAAGCTACCCAACTTTAATGAATATGTGGCATTCTGCAGATTCATCCTTTTTCTATGGATGCTTCTACAATCGAACGATATGACAAAGACATAGCATTATTTACACAAGTAATTATAACTTGTCAGCTCAAGCAACACCTCTGGCAAGCATCTCTTGGTACTGCAATACAGAAATTTGACTCTGGAATTTGATATGTTTATAAAACCTGTCATTCAATTCCTCTTCTTCACGATTTTCTTGCCCTTCTCCTTCTGTAGCCGCCGATGTACTCAACTCCTCTCCATCATCCAACTAGTAGGTCTGCATGCTATTCACTTCCTCACAAAACCGGATGTATTCATTTACTCCAACCAATATGCAGCAGGAAAAGTAGGGGACTCATCTCCGTGAGGCTCGATGCATGGAAAATACTGTTGTTGAGAAGTAAATGAGATTACAAAGATCTCTCAAAAGCTGTGTTTGCAGGGACAGAGCCGAGATTATAGAGATCTCTCAAAAGCTATGTTCACAGGGAGTGAGACAAGATTATTTAGATAGGTCAAAAGCTGTGTCAGTACGACAATATCAAAAATCAAACTTGAGCAAAAGTTACAAACATTGTAAATTATTTTTTTAAATTTTAAGAGAAAATTTATTATTTATCTCAAACGTTAATGATAAAAGTTATCAAATCATTTAATTTTGGTTGTTCAAAATATTTTAAATTAAAATTAAAAAGTTATTAATTTCAAAAAAATCAATTTATTATATTCACTTTATAGAATTTAAAGTTTAAATTATGTAATTTAAAGTTTATTCACTAACAATTATAAAGAAAACACCCATTACACCATAGAAGACAAAGTGAAACGTATTAAAAAAAAATTAGAAAAAAATGAAAAGAAAATGAAAACTTGGTTTATTTCATGGTTTTAAACAATTTAAAAAAGAAAATAAAAAATTATGTAATTTTTTGGTAAGGTCAAATTTAATGTCTAAGGTGTAGAACATTTTTTTTTCACAGAAAATATTTTAAATTTTATTTATATTGTTCACATGGATCAAAATGTCCATTATCACAAAAGTATCAATATTCAAAGCATAAGCTTTTCACATCAAAGATGGAACAAAACTATCCATAATCACAAAATTATCAAAAAAACTTCAAAACCCAAAAATATCAGTGTAGTCATCAAAGATTAAAGCCTTTACATCAGTTCATAGTTTCAACTATACATATCAGAGCAACAAAATCAAGACATACATACTTCCATAGGACAGAAACGATATGATCTTCACATAACTGAAGAGTCATCAGAAAAAGTGATCTCAAATCACATAAACAACCCCAAATATAGGAGAACGAAACAAAACTAAAATTGTTGATAACTTTCTAAAATTTTCAGATGTATGATACTCTTTGATGTACCAAAACCCTTCTGTAACCAGCGCTCCAGCTTTAGCCATGCCATCTGCAAGTGAGTTCCTTTCACGGTAGATGTGCTTGAAGTCCAAATGCTCAAACAAATTTGACAACCTGTTAACTTCATTAAGAACCTGTGCAAGCTCTAAATTCAACAATCGGAACTTACCATTAGCCCAATTAATGACTCGTCGTGAATCACCATATAATTGGAATTTTACAATGTGTTTCTCCCTAGCCAAAGTAAGTAATAGCTTCAGAGCACAGATCTCTGCAAAATTATTAGTTCCAGTCCCTAAGCCAGCCTTAAAAGAAAAATAATGCTCATCAGAAATATAAATCATAGCTCCAGCTCCACATAATTTAGGGTCACCAGCAATAGATCCATCAAAATACCCCCAAGGGTAAGTTTTGTCAATATTTTCAACAACAATAGTTCTGATTTTAACCACCAGATTATCCTGTGGAAATGATCTCAACAGACCCAAGCTGAAAGTGGATACCTGAGAAGGTGTCAAGAGTATATCTTCAAAGCAACTCAAGTTTCTAGCTTTCCAAATAAACCATAAAGCAATAATTGGTAAAGATTTAATATCCTTGACCTCCAAATTAAGACACCATGTCTTCAAACAATCACTCACTGATTCCCCACTCCAAAGATTATTAATTCTCAATTTTTCCTCCAGATTCATCCATACACACTGTGTGTAAGGGCATGCCACAACAAGATGGCGACTAGACTCGGAATCCAATTTGCAGAGGTAGCATCTATCATGACCTTCCCTCCCTTTCCTAACAATGACATCCCAAGTAAGGGCCTTATCAGAAAGTAGGAACCAACAAAATATTTTTACCTTTAGTGGGCACTTAAACTTCCATAGTACTTTCCACCACTAGGAATACTCCATCAAATTTTTGTCTAACAATAACTGCACATAACCCTCTTTTGGTGTATACTTACTTGATTTGGACAAGCTCCAAATCAACACATCATTTTCATTTGTTAATCTCACATGACTACCTTTAAGAATGACAATATATCCATTCCAATTTGTTACATCTTGTTGGTTAACCAAACCAAGTTGTTCAGCTGATAGCCATCCCTATTCTATAATAAAAGTCAAACCAGAGCACCAATATCTTTTAGAGAAAAAAAACCATTAGAATGTAGTTTCACAGTCAAAAGTGAAGGTAAAAGATGTCTCCACTTGCATCCCACCCACAGATCAAGACCAAGATGAACTGCTGCACTAATCCCAATCTTCCACACAAGATTATTACCAATAATATCAAATGACCACAAAACAACCTTCCAGCAAATGGACATGATTCTTTTCTGTTTGACAGAAGATCGAATCCAATCCAATAAAGACATTGGATGCACATATTTGTGTAGAACAATCTGCACCCACAAGCCCGATCCATTGATAATATTCCACACACTCTGATGCTGCAAGGGCTTTAGCAAAAATAATAGGACTTTTCACCCCCATCCCCCCATAAACTTTGGGCAAGCCAAAGTCTTCCATGAGGTCCATGGTAACCCAGATGAGTCCTTATTACCAAACCAAATGAATTTAAAACATAACTTCATGATCTTCTCTAAAATACCCATTGGAATCCAGAAGTGCATCCAGAAAATCGGAATTGCCTCAAGAACAGCTTTAATCAGGATTAACTTACCTCCCTTAGACAGCCAACGAAAACTCCAATTTATAATCCTTAATTTTTTTTTCCACTTTGGCAATCAACCAATCCCAATCTTGGAGTAGATATCTACATCATTTAAGATGAAAACCGAGGTACTTCATGCCATTCCCAATTTTTACAACAGTAAATGCAAAAAATATTCCCCAATCTCATCCAAATTAGAAAAATACAAAGCAAATTTATCCTCATTTATCTTCATACCAGAAGCCTTGCTGAAGATCATTAGAACCTCATACAAAGTGGATAATGATTGCTCAGTACCATCAGTTACCATAACAATGTCATCCACGAATAATACATGAGATAAAGAGATATCATTACCAAAGGTTATACCATGATAAAACTCACAATCTTTGACATTCAAAAGTGCTCTAATTAAACCTTCAACAACAATGAGGAAAAGTAAGGGTGCTAAAGGACAACCTTGTCTAAGCCCCCTACCAGATTTAAAGAAAGGGGAAGCAGCACTGTTAACAAGTGAGGCAAAAGAAACAGAAGACATACTGCTCATAACCAAGGAGATAAAAGACCCTGCAAAACCCATTTTTGAAAGAATGACTCGCAAGTAAGTCCAACTAACCCGGTCATAGGCTTTTGACATATCCATTTTCAAAACTACTGAATTTAAACCTTTACTATGAATGGTATGCATGCCTTCCTGAATAACCCCAACAACATCATGAATCTGTCTACCAGGGAAAAAGCCAAACTGTTCTCCAAAAATGTAACGACCCAAGACCTTAATGATCCGAGTAGATATGATCTTACTGATAATCTTGTAAATGTAATTACCCAAAGATATAGGTCTAAAGTCATCAAAAGTTTTAGGATTATCAAACTTAGGGATCAGAGCAATAAATGTAGAATTAAAAACAGCAGGTATTTTGCCACTTTTCCGAGAATCTTCAACCACCCTAAGAAGATCCTCACCCAAAATATAAAAAGTGACCTATATACTTCAACAGGAATCCCATCCGGGCCAGGGCTTTTATCATTCTTACTCATAGATAAGATAGACTGAATTTCCTGCATGGTAACAATCTTCATAAGATCTTCATTATCCTCCTCATTAATAGAAGTAGGGAATAAACTAGCACTCTTCACAATTTTAGGTAAGTGAAGATCTTTGTCTTCCCGAAACAAGGACTCAAAATGATGGACCCCCACCCTAGCAATAGAATCAAAACCTTCAACCAAGTTACCTTCATCATTTGCAATCTTCCATATAGAGTTAATATCTTTCCTGTAATTCACATATTTTTGGAAAAAGGTGTGTTATCATCCCCACAAAGAAGCCATAAAGCCCTGCTTTTAAGTCTGACCTCCTGTTCACAATCACATAAAATCTTCCTCTTCTTTGATTCAAGTTCAACCAGAGAAGATTTATCAACTTCAGAAGAAAAACCAAAACATGGCTTATCAAATGACTTAGCCAATAAAACTTCAATATCAACGAGATCCTTCAGATCTTGTGATTTTTTCTGAACAGACCACGATATAGATACATCTTTGATGATCTTAAGGTTCCTAGCAAATTGAGAGGCAGATGATAAACCCGAACTTTCATCAAATAATTTCCATGAATTCTTCAATAATGAAACAAAACCATCATTCGCCAGCCAATTGGCATTGAACTTAAAGGGGCTACGCGGTCTAATATCATCATTCAAAACTTGCAATAAAATAGGTTGGTGGTCCGAATCCCCACCACATCCTACCCACTGCCTAAAATGAAGATTAGAATCCAGGAGATTCGCTGAGATAAGCAATCGATCTAGTCTCTTACAAATATTTTCACATCCAACTCTGTGGTTTGTCCATGTAGGAAGGATAACAGACGGTACTAAATCCACCAATCCAAACCCATCCATCAATCTGGTGAAAAAATCAGATAAAGAATCCACTCTGGCTTTTGCACCCCATATTTCAGAAAAAAAAACCCACATAATAATTTAGATCCCCACCAAGGATTAAATTATTACAGGTTAAACATTCCAAACAAAACAAGTTGTTCCAGAAAAATTCCTTATTCACAAAAGGGCCATACAAATTAACAAAACATAAATCCATTTTGAGCTCAATAGAGTAGAGTGAAACACACCGACCCGAACACATTGCCCAAGCATTAAGCAGGTGAAACTGACGATGTCTCCACCCCAGTAATAAGCCCCCAGATTTTCCTTTTGCATAAACTGATACAAACTTCCAATCCTTAAGCATAGTTTCCAATTCACCCACCAAAATGGACCCTTCACTTATAGTTTCTTGCAAAAATAACACATCTAAACCCTGTTCATCAATCAACCTACGTACCGCTAGTTTTTTGGGAATACTAGCCAACCCTCGACAGTTTAGGGTCATAACAATCATCATGGGACAACTGTGGAGGCGTCCACTGCTCTAAGTGCCTCGGGTACAATCATAAGATCATAAATCACATATGGATATAAAACATCAGTTACCTTGAAAGAAAGCCCTGATCCTCGATCCTTATCATACAACTCCTTGTTTACCTTCGAACATGATCGAAGGAAATAACCCCTACTAGACACAGAGCTAACTATTGGAGGAGATGCAAAACCTAAATCACCCAAAGCAGAATCTATTGGATGTTTATAGGAAGATGACAAGTCCATCGCACAGTCCCCCAAAAAATTAAACAAGCCAGGAGGGGCCGCAGATTCTGATAAAGTAGAAATACAGAGAGGTTTAAGGGAATCCAAAATATTTGGTTGAGAAACAAGAACATCCTCATTTTCAAAATGATGCATAGAGATATCCTTCAAACGATCACCCTTTACAGAATCTAGCAAATCACAAGGATGCTTCCCATCGTTCTTAACCCTCTAGACAAATTTAGTCTTAGGGACAAACCTATGTTTGTTACTGAAGGATAAGGAGCAGTCAGGGATCAAATGCCCATAGGCATGGCATCGATTGCAACGGAAAGGAAGACCCATATAATCCAAAGGATGACAAAACTCATTATCCCCCTGTTTAATCAAAATATGAGCAACAAGACCATGCCTCATATCAAGAAGAACTAAAACCCTACCCAAGAAACAAACACCCGAATCCAGAAAAGTTAAGTCTGTCTCCAGATGGGACCCCAGCGTATTCCCAACAAGCTTAAAAAAATCCATTGACTAGTACTCAAATAGGAGATTGGGTGATTTGACCCATCTGGGTAATAGATCATACCTTTCACATCTCGGGTCGAAGAGAGGCGTCCAATGTTTAAGCAACAAACCCACATTGTCCCATCGCCAAACCCCAGAAAGGACCGTAGCCGCAACACCTTCAAAAACAAATTTAAATGCTATCCAACCCCTTGGTAACAGGAAAACATCAGGACATAAACCAACTAGATCCTTCCAAGACGCAGAAACCCAATTCTTTACACCCGCAGAGTTGAATTTTCGGTCGCTAAAATGACCCACCAGAGTCGTGGCATGAGTTAGCATAATATCAATTAACCCAATATCTTCCCCAACTGTCATCAGCACTGGTTTATCCAATTTTTTTTATGGTTTGCCACGGCCTCTTCTTGCGAACTCCTTCTTCAAAATTTGACGAAAAATGCCTCCTATTTTGATCAAAAGAGAAACCCTCAGGGCCAAAGCCACCATCCGCTTCCAAGGAGACAGACTTCTCGCCAAACCGAGAAAATAGAGCTTCACTAGAAGGAGAAACCCTATTACAGTCTGAAAAATCAATCTTCGCACCAACAATTTGTGCAATACCAACAGACACTGGATCGAGAACCCCATTAACAAGTGTCGAAAACTCTGGTTCCAGACATGAAAAAACCTCAGTCGTTCCCTGCCCAAAACCCATCCCCTCAAGACTTGGCTGGTCCTCCCCCGTCTTACCACAAACCCAAAGCAAAGACGAAAAACCCATTATCGCACCAGACGCTACAGGTTCCAGATCATTCTTCACTGGCTTATTCTCAAGCAAAGAATCAAAACCACAGTATGATGAAACCAAAGCATTAACCCCAGAAACAACATCCCGAGGCGATTTGACTATGGGGGCTCCCTTCAACGGCGTACGAGCTAGGTGTTTGAAATCCCGTAGTGACATTCTCCGGGATAAGTGCGCAATAAAGTTCAAAGGAAACGTGGTATCTGAATCCCACCAGCAATCCAATTAAGTCTTAATGCAAAACAATACTTGGAAGGAGTACATTCTGTACCAACATCAATCATAAAACCCTAACTCAAACGTCTAAACCCTAGACACCAGAGGTTTTCTTGAACATGAAATTATCCAATGGCCTCAAGGTGTAGAACATATAGTCCACTGCGTATAACAAGGACTAACAATTATAAAGAAAACACCCATTATACCATAGATGACAAAGTAAAACATAATTAAAAAAAATTAATTTTTTTTTGCGCCGAGAGGCACTCTACAACCCAGTATGGGGGAGATCTTGTAACGTTATGTGGGCTATAAATAATAAATAATAATAAAATTAAAATTAAAACCAATATGAGGGAGATCTTGTAACGTTATGTAACATTATATAATGTAATGTTCACTATAAATTTAATCTTTACTACCATTTCTCACAACCACAGAATTATCATCAATTCTTCTGCTGCAAGATCAGTCCGATAACTAGCAACATATTCCTTTTAAAACTACTGCCGTTTAGAGATCAAAATCTTCTATCAAGCAACAGGGCAAAACATATGAAGTGTTTCAAGCTTAGAACAATCTCCATCGTTCTGTACAAGAGGCTTCCATCTCCCGAGCTTCACCCACTGCGTTGCTACGCTCCATGAAAATGTTGTCATCCACAACACAATTACCATAATGTACCAAAATCCGTACAGACTACTGTTCTTGGGCATTGCCATTATAACTGGGATTATCAAAGCAGGTTTCTGTTGTTATCATAGTTCTTGGGCATTGCCATTATAACTGGGATTATCGTGCTACTGCGTTTCATAGTCTTTTGACTGTTTGCTGTTCCTGGCTACCGTTAGTGCTATTGGATCCTTATGCTGTCCATTTCGGTTTTTTTTTGTCTTTATCATGAACCATTCCATTTCAGTTTTTTTGGTCCTTATCATGAACCATTCTAGAGTGTAATCTTGACGCTATTTTTTTTACAACTTTTACAAATATTTTATATAGATATTACTATTTTTTTCATAAAAGAGGAATGGCATAAATTAATTTTACTCATTGTTCAAATAGTGTTTGGTACATTAAGATCAGAGTACCTCATGACTGAAATCGATGAGACAAAAATTTATCGGATTATATTAAGAGGAAGAGGCATATCATACTGTCCGTATTATTCTCACATTAAAAGTTAAAATTTTGGGCAAAGATCTGATCACAAAGCCAAGACACATGGACACGATGGAATCAAAATTATTTTCATTTTTACAAGGTTTCTTAATCCCCATCAAAATATCACCACAGTTTCAACTACACGCTGCATATATATATATATATATAAAGAGAGTAAGGATAATATATTTTGTAGTGTTTCAAAGTTTTATATACCATTATTTTATATATATCTATTTATATATATATGAAATAAATCATATTATTTACCAGGTTCAAACAAGGTGTTAATTTAAAAATCATTTTTGTAAATCTTTTTAAATCAGAACAGTGTGGCTAATAATGAATGCCTCTATGATATATGGATAGGCTTTTTCCCTTTCCCAATAATATATATATATATATATATATATATATATAATTATTTTCTATATTATAAAAGTTATTAAAGTTTGTATTTTCTACAACGCAAAAAATATGTCTTAACTTGTCAAAACTATAATGAGCTTAAAAAGTTTTTTGACAAGTCTTTTAAGCAAAGGAACAAGATTTTAAAGTAAATCAAGTATTATGGTTATTAAGATTCTATAAACCAAAATTGGTCTTAGTAAATGCTGAATGTTAAACATGACCATAAAAGTTATGTTTAAACTATAATTATTACATATCTAAAAGTTTTGATGATTTACTTTTAGATGGTATGCTTTTGTTTTAATGGGTTATTTGATATTCTCATCAAACTACAATTATATTAATATTGATATTAATATATATTAAATTAAATTAAAAGTATTTTTAAGCCCAAATTAAGCACAAATTAAGTGGCTATACTAAAATAATGAGCCGAGATCGAAATCCTAGGCTCTATCAAGCTTCAAGAGGGATCAAATCTCCTGAGGTGGAAACCTCTTTTTAGGTATTGTAGGCAAAGAGCTATTCAAGAAGAGGTTTGCACCTCGGAAGATTTGATCCCTCTCGACGCTTGATAGAGCCTAGGATTTGGATCTAGGCTGGTTGATAAGGTCAGATTTAATGTCAAGGTGTAGAACATATAATCCATTGCTTACAACAAGTACTACCAATTATAAAGAAAACACCCATTATACCATAGAAGACAAAGTGAAACATAATTAAAAACATTTAGAAAAAAAATGAAAACGTTGTTCGTTTCATGGTTTTAAACAACTTAAAAAAGAAAAGAAAAAATGAAGCTAAGGGATGAAATAGAGAAAAGGGCGAATGCAATTCGCTCACGAGAAGGGATTGTGGACTTTTTATTGACAACATTTGTTCAATCACAGATATTTATTCTATGTTTTAAAAATTATATTTAATTGTTGATTTTTTTATTGTGTTTGAGTTTCATGGTTTTAGTGTAATTTTATTAAATTAACATAGATCCATCTTAAACATGGATTTATCAAGCATGGAGAGAGATCTAATTTCTTGAGGTGTAATTCTATTTTTCTCATCTTTTTTTAAATGCCAAGAAAAAATTTACACCTTAAAAAATTGGATTTCTCTGGATGCTTGATAAATCCAAGTTTAAGATAGATTTATGTTGGTTTTAATTTTTTAATTGTATGAGACCACATGATTTTATTTAATTTCTTTTTTTGGTAACTTATAAGCTGACATTAATTTTTATTATTATTTCTTTTACTTTTCTTTTTTTTGGTAACGTTACAACATCTACCCCATACTGGGTTGTAGAGCACCTGGCTACTCTACTCTAGGTGCATCATTATATAACATCATCAAATACAATAATTTGGAATCCTACTTTGGCTTTTTATTAGCTTTTTCATTGTTGATCTTTTGGCGTTTTGCTATAATATGAATGGTTTGATAAATATGAGGTTATTTTGATTGATTTAATATATTTTGAAAAAAATATTATATACTTTTCTTGGCTATATTATGAAAGGTTTGACAGGTATGAGGTTATTAGATTGGTTGATTTAATGTATTTTGAATTTTTCTAGGTATTTTTCTTCATTTTAAGTATAGTACTTAAGGTAAACTTTAGAGTGGTAGGGTATAAGACAATATCAATAATAAGGCTAAAGTCGTTATCATAATATGCTCATTATGTAATCAACATGTCATTTACTATAATAGAACCTATGTGAAGAGGATAACACTCCATCCCCCAACTACTTGAGTTAGATCCAATTGACAAGTCATCAAATAATTATCCAAGTGTTGTTACTATTAAGCTACAGATTTATTGTGACTTATACATGTAATAAAAACAAGAATGAAATGAAGTTTCATGTGATTATTATTATTTTTTTCCTTAACTACAATGTATAAATAATGGAAATTTTGTTTTATTAATTATCTTGATAAATAATATGCAAGATAATCAATATTTTTATATATTCTAAAATTAAACTTAGGAAGTTGTTATTATGAAAAGCAAAACTGTGCTTTACAATATAGAGTGAATAATATGTATAACACAATGTAGCATTAATAAACTAAACTAAAATAAACTAATAATTAGAAGTTGAAGTCTTAGCTTATTTCTCTATCCTACCAATGCTAAAAAAATTGAGATCAATATTAATCTTTAAAAATTGTAATAATTGTTTTTTTTTATTAGATTGATTTGGTCTCAAGATGAATTTTAAAATACTAGTTCTCAGTGTGTACTACTTGACCAAAGGTTAATAGTACTGAATGTTTCGTGTAATTGACATTTTTTGTTGTTGTAAGCAACAAAGGAAATTCATATTCATAATAACAACAGAGAAGTACAGAGCAACAAAAGCTTGCTACGGGGGCCTTAAACTAACAAACCACCCACCCAATCTGTCATAAATACTGGAGTTGGGGTTTTCATAGAAATATAAACGTCTGCTCTTTTTGTAGCTAAAAACTTCGAAAGACATATTACAACTTAAAAACGGACTCTAGACAAATTTGAAAATTACACATTTTAATATCAAGTAAACCCAAAAAACTATGAGTGCAGAGGGAACCATATATGATCATGGATAATCTACAGTGTTACATCTCCTGCAAGGAAATCCGATATCTCTTCCAGGATTGGGTAGGGTCCATAATCCTCCGCTCGGTTCCGAGGTTGCCTCTCCTGTATCAATATAGCAGCAATGACGTCAATTGGAGTCTCGCGACCACACTTAACAGGCATAGCGCTTCTCACACTTCCTCTTTGTTCATGCAACGAACCTGGAGGATTTACTGCACTTGCTGAGGACTCGCCACCTTTCTCACACTGGTCCCTGTCTCATTTATCGTCTACATTGCCTATGCTGGGAAACACCGAATAATGCCTCAGGTCAAAATTGGCTTCCATGGCTTTGAGCTGCGTATCCCTAGGTGATACATGTGCGCATACATTGGGCCACCTCCCTGGCACCATTCCATTTTATTGTCATATCCTCCATCAACAGTCCCGACATATTTAATAATGATTAATTCTACCACCACTTTTTCCAGATGCAAGATGGTTTGAGACCGCCTTGGACTCCCACTCATCAATCAAACATCTAAACGACATGGAAACCTGATCTACAAAACCATCAGTGTCCCCGATGGTGGCCTTACGACGACCTCCTCCTTTTCCTGAGTTGCCTCTGTGCGGGGTACCACGTTGCCAGGGCATCTTTTTCTTCGATTTTGTATGCAGGCTCGCAGAGGAATGAGCGCAGAGCAGATACAAGAAAATAGAAATGGCCACAGGGTGGAGGCTAGCAGGTCTCATAGTTCTAAGTGTCGCCATCATGGAGGTCTGTGTTAGCATGTAAAGGATTTAATTCAACAGTGCTACGGCCCAGACTGGAAATGACCGAACAACTACTTATGGGGTTGGCAAGCATTTCACCATCCTCTTCATTCAATTCAACCACACCGTCGTTCACCTTGTTTCTCGCGTCATCGCCACGTGGTCTGTGCGCCAGATGTCTTTTATGGATGGCTTGCATGTCACCCGCATCCGGGGAATTGACATTATTATTATTGAAACCATTGTGGTATATGAATAGGTAAAGGCCAAAACCTAAAACGACAAGGTACTACTTGTGAGTCTCAATAATGATACTGGGGTGAAGTAAGGTTATCCTCTCCCCCCATAATTTTTGGCCTCTACATAGACAACCTAAAACACTAGATAAACACGAAAGGTGTAAGAGTCGGGGGAGGGGGGAATGAATATAATATGTATTATAATCATGATATTGCTTTATGCAGATGATGTGATACTCATGGCTAGAGCAACACACAATGTACAAGCACATCTTAGAGCCAAAGACCTTTTGCACAGAGGTAGGAATGTGACATGTGAAGGCGGGGAAAACTAATTTAGCAATGTTCTCACTCAAAAGGAAAAGACTCAAAGGGGGTGGACAACGCTCTTTCCACTCCAAAATAGAGGTCAATAAAGATATGGGATTGAAAGATTTATCATTCCCTCTTCTAGTGCTCTTGTACAAATGGAATTTGTAGGGCCCATATATACCTAAAAGCAGGGGGAGCATCTTGAACGGGTACAAAAACACCTAATAACAAACAACCCAAGAGTCAAGGACAATCCCTCACACGAGTCACTACTTGTAGAGTAAAAAACAAAATAGAGTTGGAGCCTAGATAATTCATTTTATATAGGTAGAAAATGACATCGTTGAACAAAGTGAGGTTTTCGACCAAAATTGTCCAAGTGGATTTGAGAAGACGATATAAATCATGGGACCTATAGTATAGAATTTCGCTTAAGGATTAATAAATAAAAGAGGAGCTTTTCTTGACAGAGAAAAAAACATTCACAACCCATATTCGCTCTAGTGAAAAACAACAATGCTACAGAGGAAAATTTCAACAAACAACATGAAATCAAAATTCAAGATTATTTAAAGCTCTATACATTGTGGAATAAAAAAACTTGCAATGCTCAACAAACAACCAACACTCGCAAGCGATAGTGTGAATATAGGCATATAAAGGCAACCCAAGAAACAATGAGAGTATGTTTGGTTCAAGCTTAAGTTTCTTTAATCCTCACTACTTTGTTATCTAAGCATATATCTTTAAAACTTACAATGGTTCAACAAAGAATCAACACACAAGCTATAGTGTGAATATAGACATATAAGGGAAACCCGAGAAACAATGAGAGTATGTTTAGTTCACACTTAAGTTTATTTAATTCTCACTACTTGGTTATCTAAGCATATATCTTTAGAAGCTCAAGATTTAAATTAAATACTCTTAAAAGAAAGAATCAATGTAAAATATCGGTAAACAAGGAAGACAAGAGATATAGAGAAAGAATCAATGTACAATATCGATAAGTAGGGAAGACAAGAGATATAGGTAAGAAGTGTTGACATATTTGTAGTAGTAAAGATATGTTTATATTTGTAGTAGCAGAAACATCTTTATAATAATTTGTAGTAATAGAGAGACAGATGTGAGCATACCTAAAACAACATCATAATTTTATAATTTTTTTGCCTTCCTTGCTTATTCCTGGGGTTTCAAGCGAATATAGTCAGTGAAACGTTCACTTGGCCCATTCTTCATATTCGACCAGCTCTTGGTTTCTAGCATAACGGGTTGGACCAGCTTTGTTAGGTTCTTTCATTTCTCCGAGCCTCGGTTTCTCTCGGCCAACTCTTGGTTGCTTGGACCAGCCTAGCCAGCGTATATCTTGGATAGCATTGATCCGTCGGACCTCAACTTGTGTGCATTAAAAGTTTGTGTTAAAAAGAATGCGTTCAGCAAGTGAATTAATGGAACAACATTGACAGAAATTAAATGTTGAAAACAGATGGAAAACAAAACTGATAAACAGATATAAAAGAAACACAAAATCAGAGAGTCACAAAACAGAAGTTGATAATGGAGTTCACCCCCTTCACTGGGCTACGTCTCCGGGTCCCTCTCCAATGGGTACTGATCCAATTAATCTCTTAAAAATGGTACAAAATGGTTCTGGAAACAACTTCAGCAACTGTAAACAGAATACTGTACAAAGTCTTTAAGACGTTTCTCTGGAAATTACAATCAGCCTTCGTAAGGCAAAGAAAGCCAAAGTATGACAGAGAATGTCGACTTCCACAGTAACAGCATCGGGACACTTTACAACAAACTCTCTGAGCTTCGCATAACATAGAAACAATGTACTGTGCTCTGAACGAACTGAGTCTCCCCTCCAATGGTGGCCAGCATCCTCTATTTAAGCACTTAGCGAGAGGAGCCATAACGGACCACAACTGTTCTCTTCTTTATCAACGTTACAATCATATGTTAAAACTGAACCATGCAATTCGGCCAAATCGCTGCCCAAGCGTTATGGTACCACAACGTTCCATATTCCCGAAACGTTGCAACCAACTCCATGCACATATGTTGACTCACAACACGTTGCAATGACCATTATGCACATATGTTGCACCATACCATAGCGTCACACGTAATGTAACCGTTTGATGTCACCACTATCTTCACAATGTCACAGCAAGTGCGATGTATGTCGCAGCAAGTGTGATATGTCTGTCACAACAAAGGCGATATGTCTGTTGCAGCAGTACGATATGTCTATCGCAGTAGGTGCGACGTATGTCGCAGCAAGTGTGAGTTAAAACATATGTTATGTTCTTTGAACCATAGATTAAATACCATTGTACCATGTTGGATCAGTGTAATTTGAAGATGAATAATCCACCGGATCATTCCTCCCCATTATAGAGCTTTTGGACCACCAAAAGCCTAAATCATTATGTAAGTAAGTGAGGGTACAACTCCCTCACTTTTCCAATCTCCATCCATCTTGCTTTGCTAGGATGCATGCCTTTAAGCCCCACTCGAAGGTACTCAACATTCCCCCTTTGTGAAGTCCTTACATTTCTGTCAAGAATAACATCATCTTGCAACTCATTCATATATTCAAGTGCCATATCATCAACTGAAGGAATCGGCATGATAATTTCCTAATTTCCTCATCCACGATCATAGGAGGCTCATACAATTTAAGATTCTCAACATTGACAACTGAATAAATTTGCATGTATGGAGGTAAATTCAAGCGAAAAGCATTAGTACTGATCTTTTCCAAAATCTCAAAAGGACCATACCAGATAGGTTTAAGCTTTTTACCTTCACCTTTCATTCTTTCCTTGGTGATATGTAACCAAACTCTGTCACCAACCTGAAATTGATGATCAACTCGATGCTTGTCATGCCTGGCTTTATACTTTGCCTGGCTCTTCTCCAACTGTTCCTGAACTACCTGCTGCACTGCTTGGATTCTCTGAATGAATCTTAGATCTTTATCTGCATCATGATGTCCATCCACTGCATCTTTGCCAAAAGAGAAGTCCATTGGTGTTTTTGGCAGATAACCAAAACAAGTTTCAAAAGGAGATCTTTTCATGGAAGAATGAATTGCATGATTGTAAGCATGCTGTATATACTGCAACTGCTCATCCCAAAGTTTAGGATGCTTACTACAATATCCTCTGAATCACTGTCCTGTTTACTACCTCTGTTTGCCCATCGGTATGTGGATGAAAAGCTGTACTTTTCTTTAGTTTAGTATCCATAAGCTCCCATAAAGTTGACCAGAATTCTCCCAAGAACCAGGAGTCCCGATCAGATATAATAGACATGGGTAGCCCAAAATGTACCCAAACGTTCTGAAAGAATAGGTGAGCTGTTTGTTCAGCAGTGATTTGTTTGTTACATGGCATTAAGATACACATTTTGCTGAATCTATCCACAACAACATATAGGTAATCATGCCCTTTTCTAGACATAGGTAGTCCCCCTACAAAGTCCATAGAAATGCTTTCCCAAGGACGAGAAGAAACTGGAAGAGGTGTGTACAAACCCAATTTCCTATTGCTAGGCTTACTCGTTGCACACATAACACAACCTCTTATGTATTTAGCTACAGTTTCTTGCATCTGAGGCCAATAACAGTGATTCTGCAATAATGACAGTGTTTTACTTACACCAAAATGTCCTGCAATCAATGAACTATGTGCTTCTCGAATCACATGCACTCTCTCTTTCTCTGGAATACGG
>LPNX010338687.1:186545-200475 GCA_001517045.1 Pseudotsuga menziesii | reverse complement strand
TGCCCATTATATAATGTTTCCACTTCTTCACACTCTGTACCAAAGCATACAACTCTTTGTCATAAGTCGGATAGTTACTTACCGCAGTAGAGAACGTTTCTGAATGGCAACAGACTGGCTTCCTTCCTTGCATCAAAACGGCTCCCATGGCAAACCCGCTGGCATCAGTTTTGATCTCAAATGGCTGCTGCAAATCTGGCAACGTCAGAACTGGTGCTGTGTTAATCCTTTCCTTCAAAGTGTCGAAGGCTCTCTGATGCTTGCCTCCCCACTGGAAAATTTCTTTAACACTTGTCAACGCATGTAATGGAGTAGCAATGGAAGAAAACCCATAAATGAATTTCCTCCAACACTGGACCGCACCCAGAAAACTTATGATTTCAGTAACAGTGTTAGGCCGTGGCCAGTTTACAATGACAGCAACCTTGGCTGGGTCCACTCGCAGGTGGCCTCCACCAATAATATGGCCCAAATATACTAAAGAAGTTTTAGCAAATTCACATTTAGACATTTTTACATAAAGCTTTTCCTTCCTCAGTACATCTAAAACTTTCTTCATATGTACTATATGCTCTTCCCAGGTTTTGCTAAACACTAGGATATCATCCAAATATACAATTACAAAATCATCAATGAATGGTCAAAAGACATCATTCATGACCCGCATGAAAGTAGCAGGTGCGTTACAAAGATCGAAGGGCATAATAAGCCATTCATACAAACCCTGTTTTGTTTTAAACGCTGTTTTCCAAGCATCATTTCCAGCAACACGGATTTGATGATACGCACTACGCAGATCCAATTTTGTAAAGTAAGTTGCATGTTTCAACTGATCAAGCAAATCATCAATGCGAGGAAGAAGATACATGTTTTTAATGGTGATTTTGTTAAGGGCCCTGTAGTCGATACACATTCTCCACGACCCATCCTTCTTTGGAACCAAGACTATAGGAGAGCCACAAGGAGAAGTGCCGGGCCGGATGACCCCCTTCTCAATCAGCTCCTGAACCTGCTTCTTGATCTCCTCATTCTGCATTACAGACATCCGGTACATGGCTATGTTCGGGAGTGGCACATCCTGCTGCAAATGTATCTCATGCTGAATCTCTCTTTTTGGTGGTAACCCTTTCGAATCTTGAAACAAATCATCATACTCAAAAATGATTTCAATCAGTTCGGATTTATGCTTAGGGTCACATCCTTCAAAAGATTTAGAGATCTCATCATTTTTCACCTTAACCATCAACACAAAATTCTTACTAGCATTTACCAACCTCTTCATTTGTCCTGCAGAGACTATGGCTAGATTGGTTTTTATCTTATGTGCTCATACAATATACTCGACACCATCTTTAAAAAGATGATACTTATTCTGCTCTCTATAAAAGATTGCTTTCCGGTCATACAAATATGGACTCCCAAGTACAATTCCACAAATGTCAAGTGGTACTACATCTAGTTCTACCTCATCCATGAACTTTTCAGTAATTGTAAACTTCAATACACATTTTTTTGTAACTTGTAATTGTGTATCATTAGTAACCCAACCAAGAGGATAGGGTTTTTCATGAGGCATAGTAACTAAATGCAATTTCTTAACCACTTCTTATGATATCAGATTTACTTGTGAACCACTATCAAACAATGTATCAATCTTTGTGTGATTTGTAATGACACGAACATGAAACAATGCACTTCTATTTTTATCATTTTGCTTAGAAGTAGATGGCAGATTTGTACTTGTACATGCACATGAATTAGAACTTGAACTTGCATCAATGGGAAGTGAGATACTTTTATTCTTACCCTGGATTTCGACAGCTGTAACCTTTGTTTCATCACCTGAGTCAGATCCCAAGTCTTGAATAACTGCTGCAGTAGCTTTTGCTTTGCCTTTATCTTTGTTTCCTCCGTACTTCTTTGGCCTTAACTCCGGATGAAGTTTCCAACACTTAAAGACATCATGTCCCTTCTGACAATGCGAACATGTAGGCGTTTCACCCTCTTTCTTAACAGTAGCCATCTTCTTTTTCCCCTTATCTTGACCTTTCGATTTGCTGTCAAATTTAAATGACTTCTTCACAAAAGTATCATTAGCATGCTTACCCTTGGCTTCTAAATGGGTAGCTTGAACACATACATCATCCAAATTACTGGGGTTAAACATCAACAAAGTATGTCTCAAATAAGAATGCATGCCACCAATGTACTTAAGAAGAGTTTCCTGTGTATCTAATGCAACATTCAATGCAATAGCCCTCTTTCTGAATTCATGAGTATAATCTTGAATGCTTTGTCCTTTGGCTTGTCTAAACATTTGCCAACCCATGGTTAATTGTTGAACATGGCCTAAATGATAAATTTGCTTCCTTGATACTTCAATGAATTCATTCCAAACTGAAATAATTTTACCATTCTTTCGAAGATCTTGCTGAATCTTGCTCTCCCACCAAGTAAGAGCCATTCCACTCATTCTCAAAGTGGCCAATTGAATCCTGGAAGGGTCATCATTAATGCCCTGCACCCTGCAATATACTTCAAGCTGCTTGATCCAATTGTCTAACTTTTCAGCATCTAAATCTCCATTATAAATCGGTAACTCAAACTTAACATCCAATTTGAAATAATGCATATTAGAATTTGCATTAGCATTATGTGAATGAGAAGCATGAGAAGAAGAGAAAGTTTGAGTAGTATCGAGAGGATCACCATCACCTCCTACTCCTTTACCCTTTTCTTCCTTCTTCACTTCTGCATCTTTGGATGAAGATCATTCTTCTTTCTTATTCCTTTCTGCTCGTTCATCGAGTAGAATTTCCATCATGGCTTTCATGCTCATAAAAGCCTCCAAAAACTCAGTTTTTGAAATAACAGGTTTTTCCCGTTCTGTATGTCCTTCTTCTTCCCCCCGTGGAGAAGACATGATTCTTGAGAATGTTCTCCTTGAGCCAACCTCAGGATCTCCTTCAATTAATTCTCCTTCACCAAGCTTTAACCTGGACCTGGTAAGCATTCACAAACTTGCACCAGTAGTCAAACAGCTCTGATACCATAACATGATCTGTCGGACCTCAACTTGTGTGCATTAAAAGTTTGTGTTAAAAAGAATGCGTTCAGCAGGTGAATTAATGGAACAACATTGACAGAAATTAAATGCTGGAAACAGATGGAAAACAAAACTGATAAACATATATAAAAGAAACACAGAATCAGAGAGTCACAAAACAGAAGTTGATAACGGAGTTCACCCCCTTCACTGGGCTACGTCTCCTGGTCCCTCTCCAATGGGTACTGATCCAATTAATCTCTTAAAAATGGTACAAAATGGTTTTGGAAACAACTTCAGCAACTGTAAACAGAATGCCGTACAAAGTCTTTAAGACCTTTCTCTGGAAATTACAATCAGACTTCGTAAGGCAAAGAAAGCCAAAGTATGACAGAGAATGTCGACTTCCACAGTAACAGCATTGGGACACTTTACAACAAACTCTCCGAGCTTCGCATAACAAAGAAACGATGTACTGCGCTGTGAACGAACTGAGTCTCCCCTCCAACGGTGGCCAACATCTTCTATTTAAACACTTAGCGAGAGGAGCCATAACGGACCACAGCTGTTCTCTTCTTTATCAACGTTACAATCATATGCTAAAAATGAACCATGCAATTCGGCCAAATCGCTGCCCAAGCATTATGGTACCACGACGTTCCATATTCCCGAAACGTTGCAACCAACTCCACGCACATATGTTGACTCACAACACGTTGCAATGACCGTTATGCACATATGTTGCACCATACCATAGCGTCACACGTAATGTAACCGTTTGATGTCACCACTATCTTCACAATGTCGCAGCAAGTGCGATGTATGTCACAGCAAGTGTGATATGTCTGTCACAGCAAATGCGATATGTCTGTCGCAGCAGTGCGATATGTATGTCGTAGCAGGTGCGATGTATGTCGCATCAAGTGTGAGTTAAAACATATGTTATGTTCTTTAAACCATAGATTAAATACCATTGTACCATATTGGATCAGTGTAATTTGAAGATGAATAATCCACCGGATCAAGCATGCAGAGGAGATAGCACTAGCTTCTTCTACCGAACAATGAGCACGAGTTTGATATTTACACTTCGTTTCTTTTTAACATTTTTTTTGATATCTCCAACCTACTGTGTTTTTATTATTATTATCAATATTCATAATTTAATTCAGCCCAACATTGCGAGGACTATAACACTAACACACTCTAAAACCATGGTTTGACTTCCATAGAGTGCTTATAAGTTTTGTGCTTTATAAGGCCGTTATCCAAAACCCTATAAACCTTAACAAACACTATTTTCGCAATGACCCTGAAGCTCTCCAAACCCCGCATGATGCATCCGTGTTAAAGATTTACTTTTTCTGGCGGCCCCTACAAACCTAAAACCCTACAATACTTAATTCCCTGCTTATATTACCCTTTACCTCAGACCCTGGATCTCTGCAAAATATTACTGCTTTTCCTTACGTCCTAAAATCCTTGCTCAGTATTTCCTCCATTGAAACAGATACCCTCTTTCGTTTTCTTCCTGTGCATTCACAATGGGCAAAGCCAAGGGAAAGCATCGGCTTGATAAATTTTATCACCTTGCAAAAGAGCAGGGTTACAGGTCCAGAGCAGCTTTCAAAATAGTCCAATTAGATACCAAGTTTAGGTTTTTCTCTTCGGCCAGGTCCCTTCTGGATCTTTGTGCGGCCCCTGGCGGGTGGATGCAAGTGGCCGTGAAGCATATGCCCGTGGGGAGTCTGATAATGGGCGTTGATTTGGTTCCCATTCGCCCCATTAGAGGGGCTTTTTCTTTACAGGAGGACATAACTACCCCCAAGTGCAAGGCTTCCATTCGGAAATTAATGAAGGAAAATGGGTGTAATATGTTGGATGTTGTGCTGCACGATGGATCTCCGAATGTGGGAGGAGCTTGGTCTAAGGAAGCCACTACTCAGGCTTCCCTGGTTGTAGATGCATTAAAGCTCGCTGTTGAATTCTTGGCACCCAAGGGAACTTTTGTCTCCAAGGTATGGAATTTGCCCTCCTTTTCCATGTTTCATACATATATTTATATTTATTATATGAAAAATGCCTCTATATTATATTAATGCACATAAAGCAATACACCAGCTATCAGCATGTGGATTATCGATTTCAGGAGATAATATCTTATTGAATAAACCGCATCCTAGTTGAAAACTATATTGATTGATCAGATTGGAACTCCATCAAGTATCTGCAATGGTTTGGATTGTCCACGAAAGGAAGCCGGTCAATACCTTTTCCACAAGAGAAGTACCAGTCAAGCTTTTGGTGGCCGGGAAGTTTCTACCTTTCTGCTTGATCATCTATCTGTCTGCAAAACTGGCCCCTCTACAATAGAGAGGGCAACAGAGAGAATGTGATACTTATTCACCTACCATGATCTCGATGGACTTTCTAAGATCATTGGAGAAGTTAACCTCAACGCAAACTATGGAAGTATGGGGAAGAAAAGTCTACTTTGCTAAAAACAGATAAAGTTACCGAACCGGGCCACTATTCCATCCATAAAATATCATAGTGGTGCGGAAGACTAGGAATTTTTTTTGTAATTCAGACTACTAATTTATATCAATATACAAAAAAATTACGTCCATACAGACTTGAATTTCCATTATAAGAGGAATGTCTGAGATTGTTCTCGAGAGCAGAAGTGACCTTTTACAAACTGATATTTTGCAGAAAACAGAGAGACATACTGAACCAAAGGCAAAAAATTGTTGTTTCTATTGAACTGGCATGCTAAACTCGCTTTACTGAAGATAGACATATGCAGATTACAAAAATTGAGGGATGAGGATTTGGAAATAACCCTCTGACCAGAGGTTCTTGGCTGACCCTTGTCATGACTAAACAGAAAACAAAGAACCAGAGAAACCTACTAGCTGGGAGGTCCAGGCCGTTGTTCATTCAATGCCAGAGTTGAGGACGATGAATTCTGGCTGTGAGTGCTGCTATTGTCTTCAGCATACAGCTCACTTGGCCCATTGTCTTGAGGTTCTGTGTCATCCTCTACCACTACTGCATTTAAACCTAGTGAAACCTGATCATGGCATCATATTTTGGCACCATTAGCTCCAGCTTTTTTTTTATCTCTGTCTGCTGCTGAGAATCTCGTTCTTCCATAGCCTGAGCAACAAGGGATTTGACTAGCCAATAGATTTCAGTTATCTTGGATATCTTTGTATCCATACTTCTAGAAAAACCAGTATCTAGAAACCACTACATGGCTTCATTATCTACTTTATCAGACATGGTCATACCTCTTTTAGCGGATGCCTTCTTCTCCAGAATGCTGATCTCCTTCTTGATTGACACTGAGTTCCTCTGAAAACAATGGTTAGAACCGGTGCTTTTGGGATGACCTTGCCTCAACCAACACTGGCTACATTCCTCTCCATTGTGCATGGATTTCTCTTCTTATTGTATGAACCGAGAGCATACTTCCCTGTACCCAAACCTTCCAGACTGAACTGGGGTTGGTTGGTGACACTTAACCCCGATAAGAGAGGCTGTTGATCTCAATGATGTTTGGCCTTGGCTGAGACAGAGACACCCTCCTAGGCTGGCCATAGGATGCAAGAGGATCCCAGACTCAAGGGGGTATCCCGTGGACTTAGGAAACCCACCCAGAGCCTAGAATAACCTTGGTCGCCTGAGCTGGATAGGGATTGTTGGTCTGAGAAACCAAGAAACCTGAACAATTGCCATAGTTTTAAGAACTGTTCAACTTGAAACCGGAACTGGCCGAGTTGACCGGTTTAATCGTCTTCAGCCCTGAACCGGGACAAAACTCAGCCTGCAGGCTGGTTCAGTACAGAACTGTCTGAGTCAAGGGCTGGTACCGAACTGGCCTTGACTTTTGACATTCTCCTTATCTTTAATTTTCTGACTTAAATTTTTAACATTACCATTAATTGTTTCAGGATGTTTGAGAGTGGTTCCAACCTCATCGGACTTCATATACAAAAAGTAGAATTTTAGATCCCATGACTTAAAAATAGTTTTTGGGATTTTAGGATTGCAATATTTCCACTGATTCTATCATTTATGAGGGTAAGGGATTGGAATTTAATCAAGCACATCAACCTCTCTATCTACCTTGATGTTGTTGGTGTTGAATTTTAAGAGGCAGTGATGTTTTAATACACGTAATAAACATAAGTGCATGAACATGTAAATTCAGATTCAGAATAATGCTGCTGATAAAATTTAAACTATAATAAAGCAAGAAAATAATTTTCATCTCTTTCAACTTAATGCTTCGCTGGTCATTGCGTTAATTTTAACGCTTTGCTGGTCACGGCGTTGAAGTTGATCATTGAGATGGTTCACTTCCAATATCATGTACATAAAATAGATACAGTATTAGCAAATCATACCATTGATGGATCCACTTTATACTCAGATATTTCTGAGTTTGATCTTGTCACCGAAGGGACAAGTCAAACTAGGTAAACCATATACGTACCTTGAGAGTGAGGTTTAAATAAAAAACACAGGCTTAAGTAATTTAGCCATACCCATAACAGTCATGCTAAGAACACACGACTTAGCACAAGAGACACTCAGTCATATTGAGCAAAGTCATACTCTCTGACAGTCATGTTGAGAAAACCACAATCCACACTTGAAGGATAACCTCATGGTCACTCAGGGAAAGAAACCCAGCACACAGAGGTAAAACCCATAAGAACTCATGCTGAGATAAACCGTAGATACAAATCATGAAGGTAAACCCATAAGAAGTCACACAGAGATAAAACTGTGAGGATAAGCCCGTGAAGATAACAAGCAGAGAACAGAGATCACGATGGAGTGAAATCGCCGAGGATAAACCCGTGAATAAAACAAGCAGTAGTGAAATCGCTGAGGATAAACCTATGAATAAAACCAGCAGAGAGCAGAGATCACGGAGTAGTGAAATCGCTGAGGATAAACTCGTGAATAAAACCAGCAGAGAGCAGAGATTGCGGGGTAGTAAAATTGCTGAGGATAAACCCGTGAATAAAACAAGCAAAACTCAGAGATCACGGTGGTGAGAATAAACCCGTGAATACAAGATCGCTGAGACAGTTACCCAAGCAGAGATCACGGTGGTGAAGAGATGCGGACTAGATGAAGAGCCGCGGACTAGGCGTGCAGAGTTCGAGCAGAGAAAAGACGGCGTATAAAAACCAAAATCGCGGAGGTCACCGTGAAGGATTTAGCCGAGGATGCCTGAGAGAATTTTCACTTAGGAGTAGCGAAGATCAAGCAGAAAATGCAGACATAAATCGAGCCCGTGAAGAATTTGCGTGAGAGTTAGATCCATAAAAAAAACCTTAGCTAAAGTCATTTTATAAGGTTAGGAGAACCAAATTAGTTAGACTTAGGAATGGGAGGGTGGTCCTAAGTAAATAATAAAAAAATGGATCAATAAAATAAAAATTAAAAGGGTAATATCAAAAATGTATTTATAAAGTAAAAGGGTCTTAAACATGAGATAAGATTAAATGGTCAAAAGTCTTTATTAATAAAATCATAAAGATTTTATTCAGTGTTCCACCAAGTTTCCGGGACGGGGGGGCGTGGGAGCGGGGAAACGCACATTGGGGACGTGGAGAGACACCCCAAAATTTTGGGGTATTTTGGGGGACGGGGGGGCGGGGAGGCGTCAGGGTCTTTAACATAGGGGGGTTGGTCTCTAAAATTATAAAAAAGAAAAAAAAATTAATAAAAATATGAACCCCAACATATAAACATATAAATTCCTCATCCCATCACCATTTGCATACTAGCATGCTTATGTTCCCGAAGACTTTAGTGTAATTTAATGTAATCGTTATAGCTAAGCATATCATATCGATGTTTGTTTCTATTTCGTTTTAAAATGACCATTTAGTGTAAGGGGGCCTGTCGGAGCCCCCCATTTTCAGGAGGGGGCGTGTGGGAGCCCCCCAATCCGGGAAACTCCTAGACTCGCGTTTCCCCAAGTTTCGCAAAAAGGGGGGCGCTGGGAAACGTTTCCCATGGAGCCTCCTAGCCCCCGGGGCGTGGGAAGCGTAGGGGGCGAGTCCTCGACCCTGGGAGGCGCGTCTTTTAGAACACTGATTTTATTGATAAGACAATAAAATAATAAATTTAAATAAAGTCATAAAGTGAAAGTCTATAGGTCTAATATAAAGTAAATAGTCCAAAACTATAAGTGAGTCAAGGGTCCAAAACATAAGGTAACCATAACAATATATGGCCCAATAGTCTTTAATAAACCATTAGGTAAATACACTCCATAAAGTAGGAGTCATCATAGTCAAAAGGTGCACATAAGTGAGGGTGCTAGGACCAAGTATAAATAGGACCCATAGTCAACAACCACAAGATCAAGGTGAACCGTAAGGGTGGACAATCATTCAATTAGGACAAACAAGACCAAAGACTTTTCTCTCTCAAGGTACATAGTTTTATATATTTTGTCATCACTGTATAAAGAGGAATATTCAAATGGATGGTACAATCCTTTTGTCCTTAACACTGCTCCTAAGGGATAGGTACTAGGGACATCGTCAAGGGGTGGCCAGTCCCTTGAGAAGCAACCTAGCAATAACCGATTAGGAGAGGGGACATCATTATCTTCCATTTTTAATGAATGGCTTTCAGCCTTAGGCTGAGTTTCAGTGTCACACTAAAATAGGTTGATCTATCCTTGGACCCTGACCGGGTCCTCCATTCTCTTGCAGAATGGTTCTCAGTACTAAGTTGAGTTTCAGTCTCACACTAAAAGTTGATCAACTACCTGCAGGACTTACTTGGACATCGTGTCCTTGGTTCAAGACCAGAATATATCTCTGCCTCTACCTACAGGCTCTGCTTGGACATTGTGTCCCTGGTTCCAAATCAGAATACCCTAGAGGCATATAGGGGCCCTAGCCACATGCTAGGGGCTTTGCCATGGCATCAACCTGCTTGGTCCTAGACCAAGAACCCGAGGAGACTACTGGGGGCCCTAGGGTACCTTCTAGGGTCTTACTCTATCATAGTCAACTGACTAGGGTACCATCCTCTATGAGAATGGGTCTCGCAGTTGCACAAACTTTAATAGGTGGTGCTGATGCCTGATTGTTGAAGTTGATTGAACTCCTCTGTCACGACCTTAATAAAGATGTACCCTTCTGTCAATCAAAATCACTTATTAAGCACGGGAAGTTTTTTCTACCTTATTTTAATGGTTGAATTAGGAAGTTCCATCAAAGTTGTAGGGTGTTGACTAATGTCTTTGGAGGATCAACTTCGAGATTCGAGGTAGCGGCAATGGCTAGCAGATCAACTTTGCATATTTTTTCTCTAATAGTTGGAATCATTAAAATAAATTTTTTCCTTGAAAATTTGAATATTTTATGTATCTTTTAAAAAACCGAGTCATTGAAATCAAACCGGTCCGAGTCATTGCCGAGTCCGAGTCTGAGCCGAGTTGACCCTCTGCCACTTCCAAGTTTGAGTCCGAGTTTTAAAACATTGCGGCAGTCGCTTGCATGATGTTCATCTTTGGTCCTTCGTGAGCTAGCTTGTTTCTCACATGGGTGAACTGAGAGGGCATGTGTGAGCTTTCATTGAATGGAACTGCACCAGTCCTCGATTGTTCGAACGCAGGCTCTCATCATCACCGGATATGAATTTCCTCCCATGCACTTTACCATAACCTTGTGGTGGAGATTGCCTTGAGTGCTATCTGTGGAGCACGAACCAGGGTTCGTCTCCTCCTCCTATGCGACCTTGACACGGACCTGGGTCATGTCAAGGGTCATGTCTCTGGAACTCTATCCAGGTGGACTACGAAATTTCACCATACGAGACATGACAATTTATCAACAACTTGTGCATGATCTATGTTTAAAATGAAAATGCTTGGTTCACAAGCAGAAATCATAAATTCATCAATAGAAATTGGGGCATAGTGATTAACTTGTTGTCTACTTTAGGCACACACTTTTTCACTTTGCTGGACTCCATGTCCAATTTCATGCTAGTTGCAGCCATATAAGGGGCAATACAGGTTGTCCTAATCAGGCCAATTTGGTCCATCTTGCGAAAATGGATATATTAACTCAACCATTGTCTGCCCTTTTTAATCCAAATTTCATGGTTTATTTTTATATTTTATTTTATGTTTTGAAAATTGCATATATATTATATATTCCATTACTTGGCATAAAAGTACAGCATACATCAACATGTAGATTATCTTTTCTTGCATAGATAAGGAGTGCCGGCATCTCCGCCTTGGTCCTGATTTCAAGAGAGACAAAATCTAATCTGAAAAATTCTATCTTAGCTGAAAATCGTATTGATAGATCAGACTCGGACCTCATGCAGTGTGAACTCAAACATGTGAAATGGGTTAGATTCTGCATTTCAAAGAAGCCTGTGTTTGCCTTTTCCATAAAAAGGGAATACAAGTCTTATGGTGGTAGAGATGTTTCTACCTGCCTGCCTGATCATCCAGTCTCCAAAAATGGTACAATGGACAGAATGTTATAGTCACCCCTTCTTTTACCAAATGTCACAATTTTCAAAATTTTGAAAAATGCGTCTGTACTCCATTAATGCATCTAAAACAATATATCATAAATCAACATGTGGATTACCCTTCACTACTCACAGATAAGGAGTGCTGGAATATCTGCTTTGGCACTGGATTTCAAGAGAGTCAATACTTTATTTGAATAATCCTATCCTAGCTGAAATCGGTATTGATAGATTAGATTTGAACCCTAATGTGAATAATTCTATCCTAGCTGAAATCTGTATCGATAGATCAGATCTCAACCCTGTAATTTGAAACATTTGAAATAGGTTGGATTCTCCCTTAAAAGTTAATAGCAGCCCGAGTCTCGACACCACCTTTTCCATGAGAAGGACATACCAGTCAATCATATGGGGACCTGCCTGCCTAATTGCCCAAGAAATGCCCCCCTTTCCAATGGAGAAGGGCAATGGACAGAAGTGATACCATGCAAAAACCCAGTTCTAGAAGGCTAGGCCTATTATTCACTCTTCTTTTATTTAACAATTCATGGTCATAATTAGTGTGATATAGTCATTGCCTCAACTTTGCATCTTTGGGAATTGTTTCTTGTTTATGTGATAACTGACTAGGGATTGAACCTGTAGCCACTAGCCACTTGTCCTGTAACTGGCTATTTCTACACTCAGGTGTTATATTGGGGACTTCGTTTAGATTTTAGTGTTGTGTTGAGGAGTTAGTTTAGATTTTAATGTCTTCTTTGAAAAATCCAATGATATGTGGTTAAATTTCTATTGAACAGAAATTCCAGATTTTACAGGGTTAAATTTCTAAATGTAGGCTGAATTACTGGTGTTCTCTGTTAATCTCAATAAAGAAAAGGTGGTTCTATGAGTAGGGCACATTAGCAAAACAGTTTTGATACGATGGATGTGTCTGTAAAGAATTACCTTTTATATCAAAGATTTCCTTTTGGAATGTTCAAAATTCCAAATGCATGTAATAGTTTCCATACTTCCTTGCAACAAAAAAATTGTTTAATGTCTATTTATATGTGAAATATGAGAAATATAGCCAAAAGGCTCATTCCTGTTGTTCCTATGATAATGGAAGTGTTTAAAGGTTTTTGATGTTGTATCTATATACATTAAATTTTGACCGAAAGGTTCATGAAGAACTCATGCAGAGTCATTTATTAATTTTAATAAGGGATTTGATGCAAATAACTGTAACTTATGAAGTCAGTTATTTTTTGAAGTGTATGATTTATTGAGATGGTGCTTGTGATGTTTCAGGTATTTCGATCGCAAGATTACAATGCAATACTTTATTGCTTCAAACAGGTATGTTGGTCATACGTTAAGTTTGCTGTCTGTGAATTATTTTTATGTTTGAATTTATTATAGGCCACAGGGTCGCCGTGTATCATATTTTCATCCATTTGATATTGAAAAGTTGGATGGCAGTTGTTTGAAAAGGTAGAAGTGACAAAGCCAGTTGCCAGTCGATCCACATCTGCGGAAATATATGTTGTTGGTTTAAGATATAAAGCACCTTCTAAGATTGATCCACGCCTTCTTGATGTCAAACATCTTTTCCAACAAGTTGTTGATCCACCAAAGGTAAACCTGATCAGTCTTTGATTTAGAATATTTGACATTAGAGAATACTAAATAATTACACTGACACTAACATTTTTTGTTTTCCTGGAAAAAAAAGCGTAATTTTATTTCTTCAAACAAAATTACATTTTGTAGATACACTTGATACAAAGTGTATTTCAATGATAGCGTAAAGCTTCTGTGATGAAAAACAAAATAATCCAACAAAGGACCCATCTCATAGAAATGATGGCCATAAAAAAACTGTCAAATTCAAACTTGTCCCAAATAGGAACTATCGACTGTCAAAAAATAAACAGTCTTTTGGTGCATAACCCATAAGGTTCTGTAGAGTAGCTAAAATAAACTGTGAGCAAAAACTTTGTCCCCTTATTACAGTAATCCAAAATCTATGTAAGAATACTGTCAGAAAGTTCAACGCCCCTAAGATCAGAACAAAAAACAAAATATATAGCAGAGTATAATATCTGCCTCATAATAGTAGTGTGATGTAGACAGCAGCAAAATGTAAGTTCATTCAATAAAATCTGCCTCATAATAGTAGTGTGATGTAGACAGCAGCAAAATGTAAGTTCATTCAATAAATGGTCTATGAAAATAATCCAGAATGCTGCCATTGATGTGCTCTTTAATCTCCCACTGACTCATTACCAATTGCAATCCTGCCTTTGAAGCTGAGTCCGCTGCCCTGTTGTTTTCCCTGAAAATATCACGACAAGTGAATTT
>LPNX010338687.1:171714-186362 GCA_001517045.1 Pseudotsuga menziesii | reverse complement strand
GTTCTCAAATTGTGAAGTGTCTTGCCTGATCTCCCAATTCTCCAGCCTATTAGCCACCATATGACTTGCAGTCTTGATGTCAAGACTGTGCATCAGATTTTTTTCATTGACTGTCAAATTTCCTTTATTATTTGGAATTTTTGAAATTCTAACGATCTCTTTAAAAAGAGCATTTATTTTTATAGCTGTCTTCCACGCTGGCTGGTGTTTGTCTTTGAAAATTCTGTGATTTCTTTCAATCCAGATACCCCAGCGAATGACTTTGGGTAGTTTCATCCAGCAGGCCTTCAATCCTTTTTTTTTGGCCAACTCTCCTTGATAAGAATTGCTCCAGCTAAGGAAACAGTCCTGAATATTAACCGGAAACTTCATTTCAACTCCCCAGCTCTTTAACACTTCTTTCCAGACTGATATAGCATACGGACAGTTTAGAAACAAGTGATTGATATTCTCAGAGTCTTTTGCACAAAGAGGGCAACGGAACGGCCCAGCAAATCCTTTTTTAACCAAATTCTCCCCCGTGAGAATTTTCTCATGCAAAAGAGTCCAAATAAATAAATCGATCTTAGGTAATGAGCTGCAATTCCATAATATATTCCATTTCTTTGGATTAGCTGGGACGTTATAACTCGCTGCAAATCGCTGGTAACCGGCAAGAGCTGTGTAAGTGCCAGAGCCCCAGCCACGCCTATCCTTCTTGAATTTTGCCAGTGGAGCGAGTCCTGCCAAGTGAGTTAGCAGCATGTTCTTGTCTTCCTCCAGCTCTTCAGGACACGCTGGAACTGCCCAGCCATCCCAGCGATTTGGTGCATCTCTCTCCCAAGTGGAGATATCCCACAGAGAAAACAGGCCCAGCGACTCCATCCAGGCTTGAAGACGTGGGAGCTGAGGTGGATGTTTGGAGAGAATTACATCGTTCCAGATGCTGATGGATTGCCCATTGCCCGGGATCCAGTATAGCGCCTCCCTGAATTGAGGCAACGCCTTCATGCATAATTTGAAAATTGCTGATCCATTATTTACAGGACTGACTTCATCAATACATCTCAGACGATGGCCAGGGAAGTATTTACATTTCAACATCGTGCTACACCAGGACGGATTGGTAGCTAGCATACTCCAAAGCAGTTTGGATCCCATAGCAAGATTTTGAGCTCTTAAATCCCTGATTTGGAGGCCACCCTCCTGTTTGGGCATTTTGACAGTTTTCCATTTGACCAATGCAAATTTTTTACTCCCGTTAGCTCCACCTTGCCACAGAAAAGATCTTAACATACCTTCTATTTGAGAGATGGTTTTGACTGGGGCAAGGATCATAGAGCACTGGTACAACAAATAACTATTCAGCACTGCCTTGATTAGTATCACTTTACCAGCTAGATTTAACCAGGTTGTCCCCCATCCTGTGACTTTACTTTTAATTTTTTCCACAATAGGCTGCCAAGCTGAGCTATTGGGCTTGACTTGGAAGATAGGCACCCCTAGGTAATTGAAAGACTCCCAGGTAACAACACCTTTCATATTGAGGACCCGGGAGATCTCTAGCATTTCCCTGGGATTTACATTCCAGCCATAGATTTGGCTCTTTCTTAAGTTGATTTTACTTCCTGAGGCGAGACAATAACGAGTAATTTCACTCTAGAAGCGACGAGCAATGATTTGACTGGCTCCTCCGAGTAAGATGGTGTCATCCGCAAATTGCGCATGATTTATGTCCTTCGTGCCTCTGGCCATTCTAATGCCTGGGAGGTCCTGCTCCTGCCTGGCATTTTCCAACTGATAGCTAAGGACAGAGGCCTGAATGGCATAAAGCAGGTGGGAGGGAGGGCACCCTTGCCTCAGACCTCTCGAAGCTTGAAAGAAAGGAGCTGCTCTTCCATTGATGAGCGAGGCTATCCAAGGCGAACTGATACAGGCCTTGACCCAATTGATAAATTCTGGGGCGAATCCGTACCTCTGCATTACCTGGAAAAGGAAAGTGTGGTTGACCCTGTCAAAGGCGTTGGCTAAATCAAGCTCTACCACCATTCCTTTTTCCTTGTTCTGCAGGCTGGAGTGGATAGCCTCTTGAACTAAGATGATATTATCCCAGATTTTTCTGCCTTTAACAAATCCTCCTTGATTCTCCGGAACAAGGTAAGGCAGAATGTTTTTCAGTCTACTGGCCATGATCTTGGTAATAATTTTATACCCTATGTTGCACAGGGAAATTGGCCGGAATCTATCAAAAGACTTGGCATCCTTTTCTTTTGGGATGAGGGCCAAAAATGCTGATTTGGTTCCTCCTCCAATTCTGCTGCTCTTTTGAGATTTAGATATCATTTTGAATAACTCATGTTTTACTATATCCCAGCAAATTTTGATGAAATTGACTGTGTAACCATCAGGTCCCGGAGCTCGATCTTCTTCCATATCTTCGACTGCCTGCTTGATTTCCTCCAACGTGATGGGCCTTGTCAGCAAGTCGTTGTCCTTTGATTTCATTATTCTGGGAACTAAATTTAGAAGATCGACGTCTTCAAGGATGGGTTGTGCCGTAAACAGATTTTGATAGTGGCTAGTCGCTGCTGTTTTAATGTCATCAAAATTGTTAATCAAAGTATCCTGGATGTGGATCTCGTTGACATGATTAAAGTTCTTTCTGGCCGTTGCGAGTTTATGGAAATAACTAGTGTTTCGGTCACCATTTACCAGCCATTTACATCTAGCTTTTTGCCTCCACCATTCAGACTCCTGCCAGCATGCTTTGTGGAGATCTGAGTGGAGCTTGGACTCCAATTGAAGATCGTTGAAATCCACAGTGCCATCCTCGATTTTGACTTGGTGCACTTCCAGCGCTTGGGCAGCAAGGAATTTGGCTTGGCCAGGGAAGGTTAGCGTCTTGGCCCAAACTTTTAAAGCTTTCTTAAGACGTCTCAACTTCTCCTCCCATACGAAGAAGGGGGGACCCAGTGACCGGAGGGGCCCACACCTTAGAGACAAGATTAAGGAACTCTGGACGGTTGGCCCACAATGAGCTGAACCTGAACGGAATCGGGCCCAAATTCTTGGGGTTCTTCATCTCTAGAAGAATAGGCCTATGGTTCGAGCCTCCGAAAGGCAGAATTTTAGAGGTCAGGTTCAGCCCGAGCAAAAGGAAAGAGTCCTGGATCAAGAAATGGTCCAGTCTGGCTGCTATGTGCCCTGGTCCCGTCCGTTTATTATTCCAAGTATATTTACCAGCAGAGGGCTTCACATCCATGAGATTCCAGTCCAGAATGGTGTCATCCACCATTTCTCTGATAGGGTCTCTGACTAGAGAGCCCCCTCTCTTTTCATCTTGGCTGAGGGTGACGTTTAAATCCCCGGCTAGGATAATACTCCCCACCAGATTTCTCCTTTCCTCACGGAGGAGATTCCAGCAAGTTTTTTTTTCAGCATAAGAGTTAGGAGCATAAATATTAAAAATACTAACCAGGTTATTGGTGTCTAAATGTCTCAGCTGAGTGAGGATCCAGAAGGGATTATGTTTGATGTCAACAGCTTCAAACTTCCTTTCATCCCACAAGGTGCCAATGCCTCCGGATGCGCCCCTTGAACTTGATGCCGCTTTGCCTTTTTTTTTCCAGAATTTCAGACTTACTTGGAGGAATATGTCTTCCTCCATTTTAGTCTCCTGAATCAGCAAGATGTCCGGTTGATGGATGGATATTAAATCTGTCATAGCTTCTTCTTTTGACTTGCTACCGAGACCCCTGCAGTTCCAGGAGAGGACCTTCATTACTTACTTTTGGAGGATGTGGGCATCCCTTTCTGACGAGTATTTCTAGGATTCATCAGCAGCTTTTCCAGGGTTATCTGAGACCCTAGCATCTTGTCCTTATAGGTAGCTTGATCCCTTACTTCTTTATTAGTTTTCCTTCCCTTGGATTTAGTTTTTCTAGGAGTAGTTAGCTCGATTTCCCCTTCTTCCTCTTCTTCCTCTTCCGTTTCTGGTTCTGGCTCTTCCGCTGATTGCCCTGTACTGTCTCCTGCTATTAGAGTTGTTGCATCTACGTCTTGAGCTTTCTTATGGGGCTCTGATGTGGCTTCCTCAGGTTCCTTGCTGTCAGCATTGCTTGATTTCTCTTCCGTTTCATTAGCCTCATCCCTTACTTCGATGATATCTTTTTTCTTGGGGATTTCCTGAGATCCTTCAAGGGGGGAAGTGGATCTAGTTCCCTTATCCTTCTTTGACTCCTCTACAGGTTGATTTTTGGTTTTTGCCCGATTCACCTTCTGCCAGCCCTCCGGCCTGTGTTGATGGAGCTCAGGCTTTTTGGGGCAGTTTCGAATGAAGTGCCCATATTCATGACAGCCTCTGCATTTGAATGGGAGCTGTTCGTAGTCTAGCTTTTGGTAATGAGCCCAATTTCCTACTGTTAGTTTGACGGCTTCTGGGAGTCCAGCTTCTAGGTCCACTTCCACACAAATGCGAGCGTAGGAGTATTGGTCCTTGGGGCTAGCCGTGTCAATGTATTTTCCCAAGGCATTTCCAATGGCTCGGAGAGATTTGGTATTCCAGCAGTGCATAGGGAGATTTGGCAGTTTGACCCAGACTGGGACAGCTTTGGGAATGTCCGCCTCAGGGTCAAAATCCGGGGTCCATCCATTAAGATACAGGCCCTGCGGCCCCATGAAATAAGGCCCGTTTCTAAAGATTAGATCTTTATCCTCCTTGGATTCGAAGTCGAAGAGGAAGTAACCCCTTCCGACGGAGTATGAAGCCACATTTTTGGAGATTAGTGGCCTCCAATTTCGTTGGATCCAGTTATTAGTTGTCTTTGGCGAGGGCCAGAGCCCCGTGAATTGACCGATAAGAGCTCGATCTGCCAGAGAGAGAGCAACCCGGATGGTTTCTGCCGGTGGAAGGGCCACTTCTGGCACATCTTCGATTCTTTTGACGAATTTCGGGGGTTCCCCTTTACCAGATCTCGAGGATTGAGAAGATATAAGCCGGTTGAATGCATCAGAGCACTCAGTGGGCGAATCTCTGTCCCCCTCTGACGCCATTTGCCTTCCACACCAGAAAATCAATCAACACATGATCTGATTCCTTAGTTCCTTCGAGGAGAGGCCCAATCCTGAGCCAGAGAGGCCCACGCAGACTTGGCATCTTCCTCCAGTCCAGCAACGGCCAGAATCCCAGCTTGCATGCAGCCTACGGCCTCTCTGAGCGTCCTAGGTTTGACTCGACCTGCGTGGGATCCAAAGAAGTAACGCCCAAAATTTTTATGGAAGGTTTCACTGTATAATGTTATAACATGTTTTCGACAAGTGAATTTATCAAATGTGTCCAGGATCTCTCTAGCTGTAAGAAGGATGTTCTCAAGTCTGATATTACTGCAAAGCTGTGTTCCATTCATCCAATTTATAACATTTGATGAATCACCCATGAAATGAAGAGTTTTAACACCCTTCTCTTCTGCAAAGACCAAAAGGAGTTTAAGGCTTATAATTTCTGCAAAGTTATTACTGCCTTCCCCCAACCCAGCTGATATCTCAAAGAAATGAGTCTCTGATAAATATAAAAGAGCGCCACCCTCACAAACGTTATTCTGTGCCGCTCCATCAAAGAAACCCCACGGCTTCGACCTGTCTAATTCCACAGCAATCACTACCCTCTGTCTGCTAGCCTTGATATGTTGTGGATAAGCACAGAGATAACCACACGCATTACTGGCAATAATAGCAGGCGTACTGGCTTTATCTTGGAAGGTAAATTTGTTACGTGCCATCCGCACACCCTAGAGAACCAACAAAGGCAAAGTCTCCGTCAATCTCGATTTTGACCCCGCCTTCCAATCTGACCAAGCTTGTAAAATGGTATTCCCCTCCCACACACAGGGAGCCCGCAAAATTCTCACACATTCGACCCAAACCGCTTTTATAAATGCACATTGTAAAAATAGGTAATGTACTGATTCATCCGCCCTCTTGCAAAGAATGCACCACCCAGGTCCATTAAAATTCCGACGCTGAAGATTATCCCATGTAGGGACCCTATTCTCCAAAACGCACCACAGGAAGAGTCTGGTTTTTGGTGGACTGTTGATCTTCCACAGCTTCTTCCACCACCTTTCTGGTTCTCTATGGAGAATATCAGCACTGAGTTTTAGATAACCCCCCTTTGGTGTATAGACACCCCTTGGATCCACACCCCAAACTAAACCATCCGATCTGTCTCTGATCTGAATAAGAGCTCGATTCAATTCACCAATGTACCGTCCCAGTTCTCTTTCATCAGTAGCATCGAGACCAAAAGATGATGCCGGCAACCAGGATTGAAACCAATGTTGCCCCTGTCCTGGAGCTGCAAGCTGAGAAAGATATATGATATCTTGGTCTCTCAGAGCCTCCACCGTTCGAAAAGGAAGTATATGATTTTGATTGCTTCCGACCCATGGATCCACCCCATTCCGAACTCACCTCTCATTTCGCACGTTCCACGCGAGATTTGAGCCAATAAGTTCAAAAGATTTCACAACTGCTTTCCATATGATAGATCCACCAGCATGAGTTTTCCTAGGATTCCGAATCCATTCTTCCACAGAGTCTGGAGCTAGGTACTTTTGAATCATAACATGTGACCAAAGATTTTCTGAACTGATAAGTGTCCAGCCCCCCTTTGCTGCAAGCGCCCTGGCAAAGAGAAAGATGTTCTTTAGGCCCCAACCACCCAGACCTTTCGGAACTGCTATCCTTTCCCAGCGGACCCAAGGAGTCACCATAGCCTCCTGTTTTGCTGCTCCACAAAAATCTGAAGCAGATTCGTCTTGCCTTTTCCAGAATGCTAATTGGTATCCAGGCAAGTGACATCCAGTAAACTGGAATAGCTTCTAGCACCGATTTCACCAGGACCAGACGGCCAGCCCGTGATAACAACTTATCACTCCATAGTTTCAGTTTTTTTTCCCAATTTTTCAATGAGCCAATACCAGTCCTGTTTAAGATAGTCATTTGGTTTTAGGCAAAACCCTATGTATTTTAAACCAGCATCCAAGCCCATCGGCGAGAAAGGAAAAGTTCTTCCAAGTTCCCGAGTTTCCTCCACTGTCAAAAGATGAGCAATCACCGAAGACTTACCCTCATTAATCTCCATCCCAGTTGCCAAAGTGAAGAGTGCCCGAATATCTTTTAGAGTATGAGTATCTCTCACCGATCCTGAACATAAAATAAGGATGTCATCCACAAGCAAGAGATGGGTCAAGGATAGAACTGGTGAAAATTGTATGCCCAAAAGAGATCCCTGAAGTTTTGCTTCCATAATGGCCCTGCTAAGACCTTCAACCACCAGCAAAAAGAGGAGTGGTGATAACGGACAACCCTGGCGTAAACCCCTCTTAGCATGAAAGAATGGGGATGCCGCCCCATTAATCAGAACCGAGAAAGAGATTGTTGTGATACAACTCATGACCCATCTGATAAAACCAATGCAGAAACCAAGACGAGTCAGAAGCATACGAATATATAACCAGCTTACCTTATCATATGCTTTGGATAGATTGATCTTCAAGATGGCCCCTTTTAGCTTTTTTGTCTTCATGTTGTCCTGAGCCACTCCAATGGCCTCATGAATCTGTCTCCCCTCAAGAAACCCGAATTGTTCATCAGAAATATGTTTGGAAAGAATGTTCTTGAATCTGCGGGCAATAATCTTTGTGACAACTCTATAGACACAATTGCATAAAGATATTGGTCTAATGTCGTTTAAAGTTGAGGGATTATCGACTATAGGGATTAATGCAATAAAAGTTGAATTAAAACTGCCTGGTAACTTCCCTGACATCCGTGTATCTTCCACAACTTTCAACAGATCGCCCCCAATAAGTTCATATAAACCCAGAAAAAATTCAATAGTCCACCCATCTGGCCCTGGACTCTTATCCTTTTGAAAGCTGGATAGAGCAAGCTTTAGTTCCTCTTCACCAATAACCTCCATCAAGTCAGCATTGTCTTCTTCATACACAAACCTGGGGAATTTCTACGCCACCCTGATGATTGCAAGAAGTGTTATCTAGAGCGGAGGCTTGTAAAGGTTCTCGGAGTGTGCAACCCCAATGCGTGCCTTATCCTCAAAAGAATTTTGAGCAACCCCCTGCTCATCTTNCCCCCCCCCCCCCCCCCCCATTTGAATCCAGAATCGATGAAATCTCCTCCTCAATTAATTCCAATTCACTGTCTTCACACCTTCTCTTTTCCATTGCCCATTCCTTAATAGCCCTTTTCACCCTTCGAATGGTTTCTGCAAACTGAAAAGCAGCTGATTGCACACCTTCATGGATAATAGGAATCGATAAGGCTGAAACCAGTTTTGTGAAGGTTTCGTCCTTTAGCCATGTCTTATTGAACTTCAAGGGGCTAGGAGGCTGTGAAGGACCATTCTAGAGTTCAAGAAAGATGGGAAGATGATTCGAGAGCCCTCCATATCCAACCCATTGCCTAAGATAATGAATCCTATCCACCAGCTAGTTTGTCACCAGAAATCTGTCCAACCTCTTAGCCACACGACCATCGCCGCATCTATTGTTCCTCCAAGTAGGCTTAAATTTAATGGGCTCAATGTCGAGCCAATTCCTCTCAACCAACTTCTCAGTGAAAAAATCAGACAAGATGTCGGCCTGTGCATGAGGTACCCAAACCTCTGCTTGACCCAAAGAAAAATTGAAATCTCCTCCCAATATCATCGACTCTCCCCTGAGGAGAGGATTATTGAAAAGGCCTTCCTAGAAAGGGGCCCTATTCAGGTAAGGGCCGTAAATATTGACCACTGTGAAAGTGGTTTGTAGATCCAACAGCTGGACATTTAAGCCCAAAATAGATTCCATACCCCGTAGCGAGGTAACTTCAACAGTTCTCACATTCCATCCCACAGCCAGACCGCCCGAGCGACCTCTAACATCCAACGTTGCAAAAACCCAGCCATGGAACGAACTCTCTAATCTTTCTTGCACCACATCGCCTAAACCCAAAGTCTCCTGAAGCATAATAATATCTGGGTGCTCCAAACTCACCACCCATTTGAGTGTCGATCTTTTATGGGGACCAGCCAGACCTCGCACATTAGAGGACATGATTTTCATCTTCGCCCCCTCTGATGTGCACGCACTGCTCTAAGCGCCCGTTCAATGGATTTTTGTTTGCCTTCCACCAGGTCTTTTGCTCTGGATTGAGCCTTCGCCAAATGAGACTAACAGACTCTGTCCTTGGGTGCATGGCCAAGGTCCAAACCAAGGCCCCCCGTAGTCTTTGATCCAGACCTAAGAAAATAAACCGTATCTGGAGAATCCGGGGGAGGAGATGTGGGGATTTCCTCTCTGACCGGAGAGATAACGTATGAAGGCACCACAGACATCACGATTGTGGAATCCAGGGGGGTTTGAGGAGTCGTTACAAGGGAAAGGGTGACCGGGGTAGACAAGTTTGAGAGGGCTTCCAAAGGGATCGACAAGCCAAACTCCTCTAAGGTTGCAGCAGAGATAGAATTTGTTGACTGATCGTGCCAGGAAATATGTAGGTTTTTGAGACTCTCCAACCACTGCGAACCATTTAGATTAACAAAATTAGTAAAAAGATCTAGAGACGGTGACGGGAGGAGAGAGATATTACTCGGGAAGGGAAGACCCTTTGACAACATAGGTTCCGATGAAGCCCTCGAAACCACCAGGGGAAAACCATTTGCATCCTCTACATTACATGTCGAGGCCTCCAAAACCACCACAGGCTGTGCCGTCTGTTCCATAGGGGCCATAGACATTGATGGGGTTACTGAGCCCCCCATTCCTTCCACCCTACTGTCGACGACGACCATTGAAAGTACGCACCGCCAGCTTGCACTCTGAAATTGGGTGTCCATGTTCATTACATCAATGACAACGAAAAGGAAGGTTTTCATAGTCCAGAGCCTGCTGATAACGATAGAGTCCTTTCCGGAGGATCACCTCTCCAGGCAAACCCTCCCTTATGTTCAGACGAACTAGAATCCTGGCAACCCGCTGCTGTAAAGTTTCTCTAAAAGAGAGATCAGCTTCCAAATAATGACCAAGCAGACTTTGAATGTTCCGAAAGTGGAATTCAGTCCAGTAATGTAGAGGAAGCCTTGGCAAGTGAACCAAATCGGTATTGCATCAATTCTTTCCCTGCTCGCATCAAACATGGGATCCCAGGGTTTGAGAAACAAAGGAGTGTGATCGAGGGACCAATTGCGGGAAAGGACCAAGTGAACCATCTCTGTCTTAGCAAAATGAAAAGCGAACCAACCACGAGCCAGATCAACCACTTGCGGGATCGGACCAAGAAATGTTCGCCAATTTTCCTCCACCTACCTAACCATCGTTCGTTTGATGAAAGTTTGCCCGAACGCTCGACCGACTAGAGTCTTCTCCGCCATCTAAGTAGCCTCCTGCCACTCAATATTCTCACCCAAAGAATAATTTATGGCCGCAGTCCTTTGAATCCAGTTCTATTTTGGTTTCGATCGCCCCCCACGGTTTCCAGAACTGTCTGCCTCCACTGATCTCTTCCCCAGGCCTAACCCACCCTCCCATCCAGGCCCATGATCACCTTTCTTCTCGGCAGAGGCTGGCAACAGCTCCGACTGACCCCCTGCAATCCCATCCAAGTCCACACTGCACGGAACCGTGGACAAAACTGGTCTAACCAAGGCCTCTGCCTTATCCAGGCTTGCTTCAAGGCGAAAATCTTTAGTACCACCCGCCAGAGTTGGAGAAGGGCTTATCACTAATGATTCTGCCCACTGCGACCCATGAAAAAATGGATCCACATTCCTCGCTTCATGCAAAACCCCAAAACCTTCCTGAGTAGAAGGGTTCAGCAGAAAATCTGGCAGAGAGATCCCAGAAAACGCCTCTGCCCTTTCAGCTACCCTCTGAAAAGAAGTGATCTCCATCTCATCACGGTCGCCTGTCAGAGTCCAGATGTCCCCATCTCGTAACGTTTCAATGGAATAATCCAGAATATCCTCACCCTCCATAGCTATCTGGTAAAAAGTAAGAAACCCTAATCTTACCCCCGTAAAAAGACCAATTGTGATAACAACCTTGAGCAACCCCCAAAGTGATCCAACAAAACGCTGTTTGCCATCTGAAGGGGTGTAACCAGTCTGACACAAGACCATACGACCTCGTTGTACCATACTAACACTAGCATTGCTAGTTGCATAGTTCATTAGATAAAATTAAATAATATTTATCATCACTGACATTGCCTAGTGGTCACATGATACAAGTGATCATTGAAATTGTCTTAGTTGGTTGTTTGCTACTCCAATAGCTTCTATTTTAATGAGGCGATAAATGAAGAGGAGACAGCCAAATGACAACTGAAGTTGTTCTAAATCTACAAAAATACTTCTCACAGTTTCTAGAATGAGCAACATTCATTTCTTGAATACAAACAACAATTCAATAGCCGAATATCCAATATAAATAGGACAACAGTTTTGAATCCATAAAGGAGAACTATATAATAAATGTATAAAATATGAGATTATTACGCAATGACCATGTGACGGTGTTCTTATAGCATTGACTGGTCACCATCAAAGTCACAAGATTTGGCAAATTTTATTGATGAGGTTCGAAATTTGTTGAATTTAAAAAAGAATTGAAATTCCTTGGACTATGCTGAATTTCAAAGTCGAATTTTAAAGGAGAATTTCAAGGTGAATCTTAAGTTGAATTTCGAGGCAAATTTGAAGCTCAAGACAAATTTAAAAAAAATCATCATTTTTATTCATTAACTGTGTTTTTTAATGGAAAAAATTTCAAAATTTTATATATATTAAAATTCTTGAAATATGTATATGGATGAATCTAATTGTAATTCTTATTCGAATCTCATCAGTAAATTAGAATTCGAATAGAATTTTATTGTCGTTGAACTTGAATTCGAACTTGAACCATGTGACTTCGGTCACAATGGTAAGTCATGTCCTTTCAATAGGTCATTTCCTTAAAATAAGATAAGATAAGATAAGTTTATATATGTCCAATGAATGACATCAAAGGTAGGAATGTGACTAAAAGAGCATCTAGTGTGAGTACAATGTGAGAGTGCGAAGGCAACTCCTAGAAAGTGTTGAAAGTAAATCACTATGTCTAGCCGTCACCAAAATATGTATATACAACAGTGTCATAGGTGCGGTGATACAAAATGAGAATGTTCGAGACTGGAAACATCTTGGTGCTAGGAGAGAGAGAGAGAGAGAGAGAGAGAGAGAGAGAGCAATGATGCGAAGGTCTTGCAGGTTTGATGATAGAGGGTGAGGGGGGGACTAGGGCACTGGCTCATAGTTAGAGTCCTCGGGTGCCATAGTGTGATTTTGCTGTATGATCCGGGGGGGACATAGGATCGAGGTAGCCCTGCTCTCCTACCATCCGAGGTCGAAGGAAAGAAAATCCGAATAGATATTTGGCTGCTCAACTGGGGCTGGGAGGTACTCTGATGAGTGGGAGGTGCCCCACTTAGGATCGGTTTGGAACTGATTCGTCTGTCACTATGAGGATGTGTAGTCGAATGTCTAGTTCAACATCTCCGAACTGGTCTCAAAGATATCGGTCAATCTCTCGAGGGGGGAGGCTGAGGGCAAACATGAGGTCTTACCACTCTGTGGTTTGAAGTACTATGGATTCCTGGAACTTTGCCTATCTTTTGTTAGCTTGATTTGATGAAGTAACATGAAAGTATGAGGTGATCCTCTTGGTAATCCCATGGTGGAATGAGGCCTGCAAGAACTGCAATATGTGGCTAAATATCTCCCTGATGAATAGGGCTAGGCCTTTATGATCTTGATATCGAAAGAAAGTGGAGAGGGAGCCCCATGAGTCCCTATAGAGGCAATGGTAGCGTCTTTTGATCTCGTAGTAGAAAGGGCACCTAAAAATGAGGTGTACCTCGATCTCCAGCTCCTATAAGTGGCACATCTAGCAGATCTCGTAGTAGAAAGGGCACCTAAAAATGAGGTGTACCTCGACCTCCAGCTCCTATAAGTGAACTTCAAACTCTACCTAGATGATGGGCTATGGAACTATATGCTTACATTGAATGATGCGCCTAAGATGCAGGACTTGAACTCTCCCAGTATGGGCTTAGTATGATTGAAGCAAATTTTGGTTCCCAAATTTTTGAACCATAGAGGATTGTGGGTTTGATAATTGCCTCCATGAGGTAAAGTTTGGACGAGCTGTTCTAAAATCGACTTTGGAAGCATAATCTCTCAATGAGTGCTTGGGAGCCATAACATTTGTTGAGCTTGGGCTGGAGGGCTTGTCTCATACTGAAACAAACTCCTATGAAATGAATCCCCAGGTAGGTGTATGCTGTCATGATCTCAATATCTTCCCCTTGAAAGTAGAAATGTACTTCAGAAAGGAGGCTTTCCGATGAGTTAAAATCATAACCTTGGTTTTACCCAAGTTGACTGTATACTGTCGAAGATCACATAAGCTAGCCAATGCATCAATCTGCCTTTAAAGGCCCTTAGGAGTGGAGGCCAAGAATATCAAGTCACCAACAAAGAGTAGTAAGTAAATCAACACCTTGTGTAAAAGGAAACCATCTCCCTCCTAGATGTGTTCATGGAGGAAGGACGCAGATGTGCTCATGGAGGAAGGACGCAGATGTGCTCATGGAGGAAGGACGCTAGCTCGTCAATATAAATCCGAAAGAGTTGGCGAAAGGGGGCATCCTTGCACTACCCAATGGTTCTTTGGATGAAGTTAGAAAGCCATGTTTCAATTAGAGGGGACCCAGAATCGACCTATACAATCTCATGGTGGCCATTAGGAGGGTCTTAGATACCTTGATATCTCAAAGCCGTTGGAGCAATGCCTGTTTCAGAACTGTGTCAAATGCTTTTCGGAAGTCTACAAAGCAACAACGGACTTTCAAAGAGCGATGGTGGGAATCTGCTTGTCCTTTAGCTTTGAGGTGTCGACTCTCTAGCTTGTTAGAAAGCCACAATGCAATAGTGTGGCATAAAGCTTGGAGAATGTGTGTCAAACCATGATAGTTTGAACTTTGGTAGTTGCTCGGTTCAAAACTACTCCCCAATTTGTAGATTGGGTGAATAATGTGTTTGGTCTAGGAGTTGGGAAAACCAGAGCATACCACATGGTTAAATAAACCAACAATGTATGAGTCGAGAGATTGGATGTCATGCTTGAGGAATTCAGCTTGGAGGCCTTCCTCATCTTTTTCTATGTTAGTGCTCATAATCTTGATCGTTCTTCTGATGCCTCACTCAGAGAATAGATGGCGTGAAAGGGTGGGGGAGGAGATATTGATTGGGGGTTGTTTAAGAATGTTGTAGAGGGAGGTTGTGTAGGAGAGCATGAATTGGGGGTGAAGGTTGTCGAAGATGGTGTGGTGTTTAGGGAAAAGGGTATGCTAAAAAGTTTTGGGGGATTGGCAGAGGGCTGCGCAAAGTTCATGTTTCCTCATGGAGAGGAACTAAGTCTTGCCTACTTACCATAACTAGCCCTTTGGTCCACATAACCCTGCTTTGAAAGGACTGCTAGTTTGAGCGATAACATGGCCCATTTCCTATCTTTTCTTGCTGTCGTAACAAGATCTCTAGATTTGCTTGAGCTCAACTTGTTGGGCTCTTT
>LPNX010338687.1:158158-171480 GCA_001517045.1 Pseudotsuga menziesii | reverse complement strand
CGAGGATTAACATGGAAGAAGACTCTGTGTGGGAGGGAAGTCAATTGTTTCTTAGCTCGAAGGGCCCTGAGTCGATCCCTTGGTGTTCGGAGATGGAGGAAAATTGTATATTTATACATTTATGTTTGTTACATTACCTACCCCTTAAAAAATGCTTTGTCCTCAAAGCATACAAAAATTATGTCTTTGTTTTGGCTAGTTTTGGATTTTAATGCCTTCTCAAGATTCTTCACTTTTACGTTCATCATTGTTGAGGATACAAGGCGATACGATCTTCTAAGTGATTAGCAAAGTTGCTGAATTGTGTAAGGGCCAGACCATCCTAATTTGATCTTTTATGGTTTTGTTTGACAATGACTTCTATGATTTGAAGGACAATAGGATTCCATACTTAATCTTCTCATCAATAGAGTAAGATCTTGCTGTCGTAACAAGATCTCTAGACTGCTTGAGCTCAACTTGTTGGGCTCTTCCGAGGATTAACATGGAAGAAGACTCTGTGTGGGAGGGAAGTCAATTGTTTCTTAGCTCGAAGGGCCCTGAGTCGATCCCTTGGTGTTCGGAGATGGAGGAAAATTGTATATTTATACATTTATGTTTGTTACATTACCTACCCCTTAAAAAATGCTTTGTCCTCAAAGCATACAAAAATTATGTCTTTGTTTTGGCTAGTTTTGGATTTTAATGTCTTCTCAAGATTCTTCACTTTTACGTTCATCATTGTTGAGGATACAAGGCGATATGATCTTCTAAGTGATTAGCAGAGTTGCTGAATTGTGTAAGGGCCAGACCATCCTAATTTGATCTTTTATGGTTTTGTTTGGCAATGACTTCTATGATTTGAAGGACAATAGGATTCCATACTTAATCTTCTCATCAATAGAGTAAGATCTTTACTGAGCTTTGCATATTGATGTTGTCTTTGGATAGTTCGTTGATGACCTATATAATGAGGATGACGATAGGGTATGCTTATATCTGGTGTCATGTTCCTGACACCTTCATCTTTTGATGCTACTAGTGATTTATTGATAGGTATGATTTCCATTGGATTTGTATTGGTTCCTGTCTCCAATGTCTCGAGTTTTACCTTAGATGACTTCTTTATTTCAACGAGATCAGTCATTGTTTCTTTGTTGATTGCTTTTTCTTTATTGATGGGTTGCTCTATGTTATGAACATAAAAGAATAAATATAAATAAATACAATAATAATAATTATTAATTAATAATCATAAATTAAATTATTTACGTAGAAAGACATACCCTTCCATGAAGAGGTGTTAAAAGGCCTATATAATGGCCAAGCATTGTATTGTACATCATCATCTTATAATTTATCATTTATCAATTATGTGGGTTATTCCAAAATTGTGGGTTTCAAAATTGTTTGAGAATATTCGATACGGATATTACAGTGGTATTAGAGCAAGTCTAATCCGGCATGTTGTTTTAAAAGAAAACCACACGTTGTTTTTTTATAAAAGAAGAAGAAAGCAAGAAATTACTTGTTGGAGAAAAAAAAGAAAAGACGAAAAGAAAAAGAAAATTCAAAAAATTCAAAAAAAAGAAAAAAGAAAAATAAAGAATAGAAAAAAAGCCAACACATTGTTTTATAAAACCACATGTGGTTTTATAAAACAATCAACGAAGTATATTATTTTAATCTTATTCAACCATTATAATAGTTATTACTATTATAATAAGTATTATTGATGAACTCTCAAACTTATACATTAGCCATGAAGTCAATTAAGGAAGAATTGAGTATGATTTTTGATGAGCAAATGAGAAAGATTGATGAAATACTCGATCGTATGGAACAGTCAGTTGTAATATCTGTTCACAAAGCTATTGACAATGCATTCAATAAAATAAATTAACAAAGTAGACCGAAGGCCTCTTAAGACAAAGACTCCGAAACTAAATCTAAATATGATTTTCAAGGTCTAGAAGAAAAACTTAATAAAAAACATGAAAATGATGAAATTGATGTTTTGAACATTAAAGTGAATGACATGACCATGCCCATATCACCATCTAATTCTCATATCAATAAAGATTAAGATCTTGACCAAGATTGTGATGAGAGTCAAGCTAGTGTTGCTGACAACAAAGATCAATGCAATGACTAGGGATCGATCCCACAGTGTGCAAAGGATATCAAGTCTGAGAAATCATATATTCTAGATTCAAACTCTACGTTGACTATCTTCTCACCTCAAAAGAACACCAACGGGAACAACTATAAGATTAATCAAACACAAGATAAGATTGATGTTTTTGTGAGCATTATAAGTACAAGGATCCCTTTCAAAGGAACTGGCTCAAAATATGTGTTAAAGTTTTAGTGTTTTTCAAAATTTGACAGCCTTGTACAATAGTGCATATCAAATTAAGATAAGTACTGAAAAAGTACAAAACTAATAAAGACTAGATATTAAAACATACTTTTTATCTCTTTCAACTTTAACACTCGAGAATGTCCCTGTGTTAAAGTTATATGATTGAACAAATTCATAACAATTGTAAAGTACATAAGCAACCAAAAAACAATACTAACATCATCATGAACAACTGTACATTAATCTAACAAAAAACAAATAAAAGCAAGTCTGATTTGGACCTTCCTTATACTGAGAAAATTTTCAGATTAGACCTTGTCTTCTCAGAGACAAGTCACTGAAATAGAACAAGTCTGGCCCTTATTTGAGGGCATGGACACAACTGAGAGAGAGAGAGAGAGAAAGTTCTGTAGGGTAGAGTTAGGCAAATACAATAGAAAGTGTAGTAGTCAAGCTGACCAAATCAACCGTCAGAAAATCATAAGGCAACTTCAAGCAATAATGAAACCCTCAACAACAATACCCAACCAAGGAGCAGTGGCACTTTCAAAGACCACCCACACAGGCTGCAAACAATGCACACATAGATTGCTTCCCATACTAACAACCCACCAACAGGTTTCAACCTGCTCTCATAGCCACATAAATGACAGGGACTACTCAAGAACAACCAATGCACAAGCTGAGGCTCAACAAACAATCCACGGCTCAGGTGGGGAGCCAAATAAAGAGCCATAGCTCAAGTGATAGTGCAACACAAAACAACCCATACTAAAGTGACAGTCCTCAAACAAGTGACAGCATAGCACAAAGCAACGCATGACTGAGATAACAACCCATAAGCAGCACACAGTACCCTTGACAAGTTCATAACTGACTCACGGTATCCTCATGCAAATTCAGCAGAAGTCACGACCCACCTAAACAGGGTCAAATCAAGGTCACAACCTCCTCTAGCATGCCTAGACAAGTCACGACCAGCCCCAACAAGCTCACGACCCACTAAGATATGATCAACAGAGGTCACTACAACCCTAAATCGGCTCAACAAAAGTTACGACCTGCTAGTACAGGCTCATGGCAGCTAGTAGGAGGTCACGACAACCTACAGAAGCAGCAACAATGGTCACGTCAGCGTACAACAGCAACAACACTAGTCACGTCTGAGAGAGAGAGGAGGAGCAAGCACAAACCCTTGGACGTCAAACCAAAAAGAGCAGTAATCCTAGATGAAAGATATGAGAGCAACCTTCAGATCTTCTTGCAATGATCTCATAATGAGATCTTTACTTTTATTTATAGGCTTTTAAAAAAATCTTCTAGAAGGATCAACCTTAAAACTATAGGTTTACTCAAGATGTCCTAGCTTTTAGGAGTCTTACCAAAAAATAAAACATATGTTGACTTAGGATAGGGTACCAATGGTTAAGACGTCATACATACACGATATAACATTAAAGTTAAGTTATCATAACAAAAGGGTCAAGGTACCACTTTGAAGATGGGGAACTGGTACTAGGACCAATCAAGGAGTCAACACAACACCACAAGTCAACAAGAGGGGTCACGACTCACAACAAGGTGGGAAGACAACCCCTTCACCCACAAGACAAAGGTGTACCATCAAGGTGGGGAAACAACCCTTTTACCCTCAGGACGAAGCTGTACCATCAAGGTGGGGAAACGACCCTTTTACCCACAAGACCAAGGTGTGCCATCAAGGTGGGGAGATATTTATATAAAAGGGATATTAAAATCATAAAGGAGAAGTTATTCTTTTTTGACGAAAACTTGACCACAATGAAATGGAGTTTAATGAAGAGAATGGAAGATTCCCTAAAACTTCAAGAATTTATGTAACAATATTATTTCAAATAAAATGGACAATTAGAGGGAAAGACATTACTATCGCTATTGCTCTCCTCGAATGTAATAATTATATTAGTGTTGAATTTGCTAGTGAGTTAGCAATTCCAGAGTCAAATATAGGTGAAAGGTTGGACTTTTGGAATAATAAAGAATACGAAATAAGCAATTTACAACTGAACATTGGAGATTATATTGGCATCTCGCAATTTATAGTTAGATCCTTATGGAGTAGTGATAGTGACCTAATTTTGGGATTACCGTGGATAGAAACATTGGGGATTTTATCTTAAATGCTAAAAATAAGTTTATGATATTTCCCTACAAAAAGAAGAAAATCACATTACAGGACATTAACATGAAGTCAAAATTAGAAACCTCACATAGTAACTGAAACCTCCAATGGATACTGTACATAGGCCCACAAATGTCTAAATGGATCAAGTCCAAAATTTCCTTGGACTTGTTATCATTGCTGGGGAACAGAGTCTTGGCGTGCTTGCCCATAGCACATTGCTTGCAAATCCCATGATGGTTTGTATTAGAATAATCAACCAAATGGAAAATAACTCAAGGATTAATCAAGTGAATAATCAACCAAATGGAAAATAACTCCATATTGAAAATATAAAATGAATATTGAAGATGAATGATGATTAATTACAATTGCATTGGTAGGGCTTTATATAAGCCTGATCGTGCCTTTTCAAATGAAAAGGTACATCTATTTACTTTTTTTTCTAATTAATTAATTAATCATTTCTATTTATTAATTATTAATATTAATATATATTAATATTAATAATTAATATTGATATTTAATGTTTATATATATTTATATATCTTATTATGTTATATATATATATTTTTACATAACATTGCCTTCCGGTTCATGATGCTTTGTCCTCAAAGCATGCTTTATAAAACTCGTTTATAATTTAAATATCGCAAGTAGAACCATGGGCTATTTCATAAAACCGCATGTGGTTTTATGAATTATATTTTTCAACTTTTTCCCTTTTTTTTCTTACTTCTTGTTTTCTTAATTCTTTTTTTGTTTTGTTTTTGTTTTTTTACTTCTTTTTTCCCTCTTGGTCTTTGTTTCATATTTGGAGTGAAATTAATACTTCTTCAATGAAATTCGAATGGTCAAGGCCAATTTTTGGTCAAAAACCAATTTTTACTAGAGAAACTCTGAATATGGATGGCTAAAAGCCACTGTGAGGTCAAAGACCTAATTTCAAGGAAACCTTGACAATCTTGGCCACAAGCCGGAATTAGATTCCCTCTGATACCAATGTAATATCTGTATCCGGATATTCTCAAGGATTAATCAAGTGAATAATCAACCAATGGAAAATAACTCCATATTGAAAATATAAAATGAATATTGAAGATGAATTTTCTTTCATTGTGGGCTTTTTTGAACATACAAAGGTTCATACATTCCTTCTTGCTGCTATGTTTTGTGTCCAATGTTTCATTACAGACATACATATTGATTTACAATTTGATTGTTGTTGAATTCCTTCACCTCCATTATGCCTGGAGGGAGAGCGAGGGCATTTTAGAGAGCTTATCAGCGTCAGAATTTAGCTCTCTATAAATATGTTTGAAGGAGATTGTCTCAAAAGCTACCAACTGCTCTGTGATTGTTTTCAGCAAATGTTGGAGATGTGGAGCGTTGATCTGGAGTTTTCCATTTGCCCAATCTATGGTCATTTTGAGTCCTCGAATAGCTGTATTTTCTGTACTTGTTTTTCCGAAGCTAACCTAAGAACTGACCAAAGTGCTACTAGTTCAGCTTTGCTGTTTGTGGCTTGTCCTGATGCGAAGGTGATCTCAAATTTTGTATTTTCATTGTGGTATAATATTCCTCCTGCACCCCCAAGCGAAGGTTCTCCTTGACTGGCTCCATCAAAGTAACCCCATGGGCTGGCTTTGTCTATTTCTGGTGCTATAAGCAATTGTTAATATTAATATATATTAATATTAATAATTAATATTGATATTTAATGTTTATATATATTTTTATATCTTATTATGTTATACATATATTTTTATATAATAGAGCACTTTCAGTTCTCCATGTTGCAAGTGTTCCAGGCATCTATGCCATAACTCGCCATCTTGACTGCTGTTGTTGTTGTTGCTCATTAATGGGCTGGCTGGCTTGAATTGAAGTTTGTACAGCTTATTCCTCTTGACTTCAGTCACCTTAGCCAAGCTCTCTAGATCCTTTGGTACAAATGTAGACTTTCCTATCCCGAAAGATCACATTCAAGCCTTTGTCTTCTAAGGCTGAAATTGAATTGAAGTTCTTCTGCAGCCCTGATACATACACCATGCTCTTCACCAGTAAGGGCTTCTCGGAATCCCTCTAAAACTTCATAGTCCGTGCTCCTGCTGGACTGTACTTGGTGTTGTCACCAAGCTCAATGTGGAAGTCTGAAGTACACTCCTCTAGATTGGTGAAATAGTCTTGCACTCTAGTCATGTGACATGAAGTGCCATTGTCAATGCACCAAATGCTAGCAACCATTGAACAAGAGAGACAAGCAATGAGTGAAAACTTGGTCTCGAACCTAGCTGCAAATTCATCCATATTGTTAAGTTTTGAATGGTTATACAAGATCTTAAAACATTTAGCATCATAAGATCATGACCATATGCAAAAGGATCATTGAAACAAAGACAAGCACAACCACACTAAAGAACACAAAGATTTATCCCGGGAAACCCTCATGGGGAAGAAAACCTAGCAAAACTTTCTTGATATAGACTTCAGCAAAGTACAACGTAAGACCCCAAGAATAAGACTAGAAGCTTCCTCTCCCCAGAATACTGCTGCTCTCTCTCTCTCTTGCGCAACAACTTGAGTGAGAAGTGTGTACAAATGAGGGAGGCGCCTCTTCTATTTATGCTCATCAAGTGAGTGACTCATTTACCTAACTAGGTCGGCCTACTTCTCTAATTATTGCCGACCTACCTAGGAAGACTCAAAATAACATTTATAAAATACTTTTGTGGGTACTATTGACCCGACTTACAACGGAGGTTTTACTTTTACCTCAGGACTCTTACATGACCAATTACATCAATGACATCCCCAATCGGAGGAATAACATCTCCAAAAGGAGGAATAATAATAAAAGTACAAAATAGAATATCTTCCGCTGTTACATTTCTTTAACACATATCAACTGTAGTAGTCATATGCTTCTTCTTGTCCTTTTTCTTATTAGGGCACTAACTAGTGAAGTGTCCTAGCTGGTGGCATGCAAAACACTCCACTTTGATGGTGTCTAGCTTCTTCTTGCTGCCCTTAGAAGAAACTCCATCACTATAACCCTTCCTGCCCTTCCAGTTGCTCTAGATCAAGTTTCTCTTCAGCTTCTACCTTCTTCTTCTGATCCCCACGCTAAGACCCCTCCCGGATCTCCTCCCGAGTGAAATCGTCCCAGTCTTTCCCAAGTGGGAAAGTGTTCCCTGCCCGCCACACATTTGAGAAAAATATCCCGCTGCCCGGTGAAGCCATTCAAGGCTATATGCACCAGCTCTGGCTCTGGAACAATCTCATCCCTAAACAGTGTATGTCTGGTGAGATAGGAGGCCACACTCTCCCTTGGCCATCCTGGTACTGTTAGTATTTTTCTGTGACAGCTGCGAATAAGGATCTCCAAGATGCCAATGTATCCAAGTCTTTTGGAACAGGGCCTCCCTTGGGACAGAGTCAAATGACTTTCAAAAGTTAAACAAAGCAATAAAAGATTTTCAAAGAGTGATGCCTCACCTCCTTAGGGATGGCTTAGAATGTGAGGATGTGATCAATGGCTTGGTGCTTTGACTTGAACCCTACCTGTCCTATAGCCTGAAAAATGTCTCCTCACAAGCTCCTCACTAACTGTAAATGGAGGTCGGCTTAGAGAAAGTGTGGCCCACCATGACTATCTGGTAATTATTTGGATCAGCCCTAGACCCTGATTTTGTGGATCAGAGGAAAAAGAGTTAATTATAAAATGATTCAAAGATTCATGTTAGTTCATACATGCCAAAGGTCAGGCTACCGTTAAATAGTTTTTTATTAAAAATAGTTCAAATTGCTTTGAACCAGTTTTGGAACACTAATGGATGGATTACATTTGTGTTCAAATAGATTTTTGTTAAAAAAGGCATAATTGTTTTGTACCAGTTATGGAACACAAGTGAATGGATTGTTTGTGTCCAAATAGATTTATATAAGAAGGGTAAAATACTATGCCCGAGTTTTGGAACACTACTGTATGTATTGTTTTAGTGTTCAAAACATAATTTATTCAAAAGTGCCAAACTGATATGCCCAGTTTTAGTTCATATTATGTAGATGGGCAAAACGTGAACATGAGCCTCACACAAAATTTGAGCCATTGAAAATTTGATTGGACATTCTGGTGGCCTGCTTTTTTTTTTATCCCAGTCAATTATCTGGAATCTAACGTGCTTCCTTATGCTGGGAATAAATTAGGAAAATATAGAATCTTTAAGGAACATTGAATATGCAATGACAATAATGTAGCTATGCTAAATAGTGGCAGTTTTCTCTTTGGAAATTTTCATAAATATTGAAGAAATGATCTGAAATACCTAATTCTGGAATTTTTACTAGCTGGGGGAGTTCTACATGATAAAGGTATAAGATTCTTAACAGTACCACGATTTGTCCTCTGTCATAAGACTGATTGAAGCCATGTAATATTGATGACATGTATACCAAGCCAGTAAAAACTGAGGCTAGAGCTTGTAAATTTGCAATCATATATCTGCACAAACAATAGGTTCTAAGACGGTTGAGGTGGGAGAAAGTCTTAGTGCTGAATTAAAAAATGTGAACATAGATAAGGTTTGTACGTCTGTCTTGTAGCAAAGAAACCACAAGCCACATACAAGCATTGTAGCAAAAAAAAAAATGTGTGTTTCTCAGAAGGCAATATGTCTGTTGCATCCTCATTCTCAATATCACTGAACCTTGTTCAACATTAGTTTATGTACTGAGGTAAAACACAGTGGAAACTTCACTCAAGAATTCTGTATTGCAGTGAAAAGTACAAACCTTGATGTGGTTTCATGATATTGTCTTTTAAAGCTGTGTCTACATTAATTCCTTTCTTTACTTAATCTATCAATGTTGTTTCCTTTGCAAACACTTTTAATTTTTTTTACTATATAAGTTCATTGGGGTAAGTCTTTTGCCAGTATTACCAAACTAAAAATACCTTTGCTATTGATTGCTGGCTTCTCGGTGAAAAAGCCTTTGTGAAATAACTAATCATGTTCATATATATTTATTCTTTCAGGATAGTCAGTGCTACCATTGACAAATGTATGTTTCAAGAAACGTAAACTAATACTTTCTGTATCTGGCAGGTTGTGGATGTTCTCAGAGGAACTAAACAAAAGCGAAATCGTGAAGGGTAATTCTTTATATTCCTGCTGAGGCGTAGGTTTTAGTGTAGGTTTCCTTATATAAATGAAAATGTTTCCCTTTTGGTTTTAGGCTCCATGGGAACTGTAAGTCCTATGACATTGATTGTTGGGTTTGCCATTTTCTGAAAGATTTGATCTTTGATCAACAAAATTGTTAAGAATGCACAATTTCACAAATTCCTTTTAGAGGTCAGTACTTTAGTTTTCTTTAATACCCCATGCAGTTCATCAAACCCTAGATTATGACTTTTGGTCCCCAACTATTTGTATTCATTATTATTACAGATACGAAGAAGGACTTGCAACAATACGGAAGATGGGCCTTGCTTCAGATTTTGTTTGGTCGGATAAGCCTTTGGAAGTCCTTGGCTCAGTTACTTCAATTTCATTTGAGGATCCAGCATGTTCTACATTAAGGGAGCATTCTCTTACAACTGATGAGGTATTTCAACTCTAAATAATTTGTATGTAATTTCTGACCATGGCATGTGATGATGCAATGTTTAACTGGATCTCTTAGGTATAATCACTTTTATTAAAGTAACTCTTTTTCTTTTTTGACAGATAAAAATACTATGCGATGATTTGCGGGTTCTGGGGAAACAAGAGTTTAAGCTTTTGTTGAAGTATGTTTCTCTGATTCTAGTTTATACTGGAAATTTTTTTAGTTGCTTTCAAATTTCAATAGAGTCTTAAGATACACTTGATTAGCAGATTTTAACTCATAGTTTATGTTGTGTTTTAAGCAATCGAACATAGTTTTTGCATTACTTTTATACTTAGGTTTTTTAGCATAGTGAAGAATCATAGGGCAGAGCATTGGAAGAAGTGCTGGTCTACTTAGATGGATGGCCTATCCAAGGATGTTATATATGTATTGTTGTTGAAGCACCAAAAAGCAGTTTCAGTGTTGGCAACATTTTAGGAACCCATGTTCGTAATGTCTGTAACATCTAGGAATAAGTTCAAAAAATAACACAAAAAAGGACATGTGTGTCTATCTCAGATTCACATGACAATAAACTAGTAGTCTTTATCATATAGTATAAGTCTTGTATTGCCACATGACCTTGCAAAATTAGGTAGATGGTATGTGAGTAATAGGAAAAGGGAAATGTTATTTAACAAGTTGCTAATTAATTATAGTCTATGACATAATTGAGGAACGCTTTCAAATTTTATACTGAGTTGCACATACACATATGCACAATACTTGCGGAGAGAAAGAGAGTATTATTTGATGTGTGTAATAATGAGATATATTAAAGTAATGTCTCCTAAGAGACACAAGCATTTGCACAATCACTTATTGTGTTAAGACCACTTAGAACGAATTAACATTTATATGTCCTACAAGTTTATAACATGTGAATTTATTACTTTTGCTTTAAGTAATTTTATTATGTAATCACCTAAGTTGCAGGAAACTTGGATCCCTCTGTTTCAATACCCTGAAAAGTTTAAGGTACTGAAATGCCTCTGAAACATCCTCAAATGTCTCTGGGATGTTTCACAATTTGGAATGCTGCCCAAAACATATTGGGATGTTTTCAATGTGTTTTGGGCGTGTCCCTGTGCATTTCCCAACAGATAATGACTGTTTGGGGCTGTGCTGGCTCCACATCACTCCTAAAAGCAAAACCAAAAAATCCAACGTTTAACAATTCTTATGATATAATATCTTTCAGAGTTCATATGTGCACGAGTTTTCTATTAAATTACGCTTTATATCGTTCTATATTCTTGATAGTTTCATTATAATTTTCTTGATAATTTGCTTTAAAAAAAACTATTTTAGTTATTATTAATTTTTGTTTTTTAAATTCACCATTTCTCTGTTTCCCTAAATTTTGGTGGGGTCTCTTTCCATACAGTTCCCGTTTTAAAACTCAGACCCTTTTTGAAGTTTCGTGCAACTTAGTTAATTAGTAATCACTTATCAGACATAAAGACCTAGCAATTAGACGGAGTTAATTCTATGTCCCTCTCCCTTAATTGTCATACAGTGGAAAGCTAGAAATTCTTCAATCTGCTGTTCACAATCTCATGTCTTTATGCCTCTTGTATACACCACATGCCCCTCTCAAATCCACTTTAAAATTCAGCTTCTAAAGCTGCTACAAAATAAGTGATAATGTTGACTTGCAAAATTGGGTAGATTGTATTTGAATAATGTGAAAAGGGAAATGCTATTAACAAGTTTCTAATTAATCAGAGTCCAAGACAAAATGGAGCAACAATTTCAAATTTTATTTTAGAGTTGCACTTACACATACGCATGATAGTTGCAGAGAGAAAGAGAGAGTTTATTATTTAATATGTGTAATAATGTGATATATAAAAGTAATGTCTCCTAAGAGAGACAGGCACTTGCACAATCATTTGTGGTGTTAACACAGCCTAGAACTAATCAACACTTACGGATCTTATGACTTAATAACATGTGACTTTATGACTTTTTGCACTAAGCAACATTTTATATAGTCACCTAATTTGCAGGAAACTTGGACCCTTCTGCCTCAGTGCCCTGAAACGTTTAGGATACTGAAATGCCTCTGAAATATCCTCAGATGTCTTCAGGACGTTTCACAATTTGGAAATGTTGCCCAAAACATATTGGGATGTTTTAGATGTGTTTTGGGCCTTCCCCAGCATATTTTCCTACAGATAATGACTGTTTGGGGCTGTCTGGGTCTCACATCACTTCTAAAAGCGAAACAAAAAATCCTTTTATATAATGTAGTTATTTTGAGAGTTCGTATGTGCATGAATTTTCTATTAAATTGTCCTTTATATCGTCCTAAATTCTTGATATTTTCAATTTTTCATTATGGTTTTCTTGAAAATTTGCTTTCAATAAAAAATCTATTTTTGAGTTATTATTTTTCTTTTTCAAATCCTCCATTTCCCCATTTCCTAAAATTTTGGTGGGTTGTGTTAACATACTGTTCCCATTATAAAAACTCAGACCCTTTTTGAACTTTTGTGCAACTTAGTAAATCACCAATCAGGCTTAAAAGGGATATCCATTAGACTAAGATAAATCTATCTCCCTCTCCCTCAATGGTCACACCTAACCTCGAAAGCAAATACTTGACCCAACATACATACTTCTCTGGATCTTGTGTATCATAAAAGATAGTTGTAGTCTGCCTGTGAGTTGTGCAATCAGTCAACAACTGAATATGATGATAGTGGAAATCTACGACCTAGAAATCCTTCAATCTGTTGTCTCAAGGCTGCGGGAATCGCTCCCGATTCGCGCTCCGGGAGGAATCGTGATTCCTCCCGGGAGCGTTTTTCGGAATCGCGATTCCGAGGAAAAAAAATCGCTCCCTGCCCAATTCGGAATCGTTGAGGGAGCGGCGCTCTTGGAGCAATTCCTCATCGCTCTTTGAGTGATTCTGGGCCTAAAAAATCGCTCCCAAAAACGCTCCCTGAGCGATTCCGCGAGTTCAGAAAAAACATTCTCAATTTTGCAAAAAAAAGAAGTTTTTTTAGTGATTGGATAGGGTTTAATTAGTGTTTATAAACACTATTGGCCTCTATTTGGACTCATTCTATTCCTCATTTGCTTGTTTTCATTTATCTTGCTAGTGTTAGTTTTTGTACCTAGGCAGATGTTCCCTAGGTGACTTTATTTTGCCTG